>CAUYLG010076914.1:0-15729 GCA_963573385.1 Cacajao melanocephalus
CACAAAACATACATTATTCTCAGTATCACATTACACCTATTTTGAAAGTGACCATATAATTGGAAGTAAATCACTCCTTAGCAATTGCATAGCATTTCACAGGTTTAAATAAAATATTGGTTGGCTGCTTGTTTATTTTCATCTCTTATTCCTTCCTGTCTCCACTGTTAAGCACAATTATTGGCATAAAAGAAGTTTTTAATACCCATTTTTAGACTGCATTCTAGCCTGGGCAATAGAACAAGAATCCCGTTCTCTCTCCCTCTTTCTCTTCCTCTTTCTTTCTCTCTTACATTCTTTTCTTTCTTTCTTTCACTCTTTCTTTGTTTCCTCTCTTTCTTTCTTTCAAAAAAAAAAAGTGAGGTCATTAAGTTGGACTGTTACCTGATGTAACTTTTGTTCTTATAGGAAGAGGAAGTTTAGACACAGACCTGAACAAAAGGAAGGTGATGTGAAGACAGAGGGAGAAGATGGTCATCTAGAGGCCAAGGTGAGAGACTTGGAAAAAGAGATCCATCCCTATGGCCTTCAGAAGGAACCAATCCAACTAATGCCTTGATTTTGGTCTTTTAGCCTCCAGAACTGTGAGAAAATAAATTTCTGTTGTTTAATCTAGTCTGTAGTACTTTGTTAGGGCAGTCCTAGCAAAGTAATGCACTTGTCTAAAGAAAATATTACTTTCATTAAGATACCAGCCTTAGTGATTAATTGGTGATCAGAATTTCTTTGCAAATGCCACTCCTGAGAGAGAGATTTTAGACCAGTTTGAACGTGCTCTGAGTCTCAGTACTGCTGCCACTGTCAGCCAGTACACGAGTGGCAAAACTGATATCTTCAAACCACATCCTCAGGGATGCTAGAAATGTGACTTTATTTTTCTATAATTCTATTTCATCTCTCTCTTGGGTCTCATTTCTGCTCAGTGGCAGAACATTTACCCATTTTATTCTAGTTTTGATTAAGTCTTTCAGATTAGGTCCATTCTGGGGCTTTTTTGTTCTCTCCCAGAGAAAGAAGTTTTGTGGGGCCTGTGAGCATGGCTTGGGGACAGCTGTGGGGCAGCACACCTGCTGAGGAGTGCAATCTATAGTTGTGTCGTCTGCTGAGGTGGCATGGTCACCACTGGAGTCTAATGACATGGCCCAACCCTTTCCACTTCTATGTCCACCTGTCACAATGGCATGACTTGTTCAGGACCTGCTGGATAGCTGTTTCTCTCCTCAGCCTTCTTCCATGGACCTTTGCAGATGCCCTCCAAATTTGTTCTCCTGTGATGCTATGTTGCTGCTGGAGAACCAGGAAGGCTTCCTTAGAACTTCTCTGCCCTAGATACACCATGCAACCACTTCTACTCCACTCCCATAGGTCCAGGGACTATATCAGATTCTCTCAGGCATTGCTTCAGCTTCTTTCAGCCTCACCCATCTTTTGTTCCCTCCTTTGCTCTAATGACAAGCTTTGCAGGGCTCTGACTGAGTCCCCAAAGGTGATTCACCTAGTACCTGTGCCTGCCCAGGGCCTGTCTGATAACATGAAAATGTGGAGTTCTACTTGGTTCCATAAATTTACAACTTGGGTAGTTAGTGCTCCCTGCAGTAAGGCTTTGACCAGTATAGTACAGGAACTGATGGGTAATGGATGTATTTGTTTTCCATCTTCCTCCCTCTAGTCTCCCTAACAGGCAGTCTTGAGATTTATTTTATATGACTTCTTAGAGACTGATTCAGAAAGATGCAGCAATTCGTCATGTTTTACTGTGGCCCGCTTGACAGTGCATCACCATTTCCTTCCCTGCCTCACTCCCCAATCCCTCACTCTTGCTTCTTTACACTCCCTAAAAAGTAGTCGCAAGTAGACCTTCTTAAGGCTCTGCTTTTTTTCCTTCCTCTTTTTTCAAGCTAAGACAAGGACTTTGCCTGTCCTTACAGCCTCCAGTTGGAAATGAACCTAGTACTCCTTAGCTCTTTGAATGCCAGAATTATCTGTTGAGAAGAATTTTTACATTGTTCCCCATGCCCTAACACCTGATCCTTGGTAGGAGATCGAGGGTTCAGAGTGTTTAAAGGCGAGGTTTCCCCCGCAAAATCATTACATATGAAACTTCCTTATCATTTCCATTATCACGTTCCACTTATGTATGTTTCCATAATCTATTTAACCACTGATGGGTACCTTTTTCTATTGCAAACAATATGGCAGCGAATATCCTCGAACAGTTATACATTTGATAGACATTTTCCAATCAATCTTCATATTGTCTATACTATCTCCCACTGTCTCTATACTCCCATCAGCAACATGTGAAGATGGCTTGTTCCCTACAATTTCACCCGTGTGGAGAACTGTAAAACTTTTTGATATTTGCCAATTTGATAAAGAATGGCATTTAATTTAAATGTAAATTTTATTTCTCTTTTTTCGGCTTAAGATTGGGCATCTTCTCCTGCATTTAAGAGCTGTTTATAGTTTTTGTAGCTTATATGTTCCTATTCTTTGTACATTCTTTTCTTGGATTGTCTGTGTTATTGATTCTTCTGAGGTCATTAAAAAGAAAATTATCCCTTTGTCTATGATAGGAGTTTCAAATACCTTTTCCTGTGATTTTCCATTTGTATTTTGACTTTGATTATGGTGGATTTTACTGTATAGAATTTAAATTTTGTTATTATTAATTTATTGATAGTTTCATTTGCCATATTAAAATATCAGTGACGATCAGCTGTAAATAATAGCAAAATATGTTTTTTTTCCTTTTCTTCACTACCAGAACTGGAAGCAGGAGGCAGTATCACTTTTTCTTATAGACTTTACCTTGCATAATTCTTTGCAGAAGTTTTTCAGAGTGGATTTGAAGTGATGTCTATTCAGTTTTAATAAAATAGAAACTCTCTATTGTCCCAATTTACAGACCTACTGATATCTTGTATATTCCTTCAAAACTTTGGACAGGTTTTCTAAAAAAGAAAGAAGCAAAATGAACACTGTGGAAGAGTTCCTTGATCAATGTTTTGGTACAACCATTTCACTGTTAATAACTGCTATATGCTACTTTATTGCCCAAGCAAAAACTCAAGAGTAATATAGAGGAAAAAGATGATTTTTGCTTTTATTTCTTGACAAACGTAAATGAAATAGAAAGGAATATTATCTAGAACATGTTTTAACATTTGTAACACTTTTTCAAAGTGTTGCTTGTAACACATTTTCAAAACTTCTGGTATATAATGCTACTGGCAATAGAATTATCTTACAAAGGGAATTTCATTTCTAAATGTTGCAAAATTGCCTCCCTTCCTACTAGCATAAATTTAAATAATCTGACAAGGCCATTTAATTAATTGGATGCATGCTGTCTTGCATATCTAAAGTGACCTCTTCTGTGTTGATGACATTGTTTGTTGTTATGGACCAAGGATAGTCTTAAGATATCTGAGCCTGTGGGTTCATTATTGTCAATAAGATTGGCTTAACATCAGCTATATTAAAGCTAAATTTATAATCTTGGTTATAAATTTCTCCAAATTTAAATGAATGTACCCCTACAGCCATCCTTTAACAGAATTTAGCAAAATAACTAGAGAAAAAAAATCCATTTGGCAGTACAGCACATTAATTGGGAGACTAACAAATCTTCTCTAAAAACATTTAAATCAAGTTGGTCGAACCTGCAGCCCATGGGCCACATGCAGCCCAGGATAGCTTTGAATGTGGCCCAACACAGAATCATAAACTTTCTTAAAACATTATATTTTTTTTGCAATTTTTTTTTTTAGCATATCAGCTATTGTTAGTGCTGGTGTATTTTATGTGTGGCCGAAGACAAATTCTTCTTCTTCCAATGTGGCCCAGGCAAGCCAAGAGATTGGACACGCTGAATTTTAAACTCATACGTTGTTCATTATTTGCTCTTTGTTGGAGACCCTTGAACTCTTCTGAAGATCAACTGAATTTCTTAATGAAGCTGCAGGAGCTACCTGCCGTAGGAGACCAGGAGGGGGTCGATCAAAACTGCTTGTTTATTTTCCTTTACAAATATTGGTTCTCACGTAATTTTGTTTTTTGCTCCTTAATGGCATTTTTTGTGTATACGTGTGTTTGTGTGTGAGACATTCTTTAATCCAAATACTTTTCCTTCTCATAGGACTTATACTAAATACATATCCATCAAGGTCATCAAAGACAAGGCAAGATTAAGAAAGTATGAAAGGATTGGAGGCAACTGAAGAGAAATCAGTCCTGAATGCAGTATGGACCCTGGAGCAGATAAGGACAGTAGTGAAAAACTGGTGAGTTTGTCATGAAGTCTGTAGCTTACTTAGCAATGCCATCCCAAAGTTACTCTCCTATTCATTTTCCTCTCAGTTTTAATGAGGTATGATTGGTGTACTGAAAACTGTGCATACTTAATGTATACAATTTACATATGTGCATACACTCATGTTACCATTACGATAATCCAGGTAATAAATTTATCACCTCCAAAAGTTTCCTTGCAACCCTCCACTTTTTTTTTTTTTTTGGTAAGAACACTTAACATGAGATTTATTCTCTTGATGAATTTTTAGGTACACAATATATATATTTTTTGAGACAGAGTTTCAATCTCATTGCTCAGGCTGGAGTGCAATGGCGCAATGTCGGTTCACTGCAACCTTCGCCTCCTGGGTCCAAGTGATTCTCTTGCCTCAGCCTTCCAAGTAGCTAGGATTACAGGCATGCGCCACCACATCTGGGTAATTTTGTATTTTTAGCAGAGATGGGGTTTCTCCATGTTGGTCAGGCTGGTCTTGAACTCCTGACCTCAGGTGATCCACCCGGCTAGACCTCCCTAAGTGCTGGGATTAAGGCATGAGCCACCACATCTTATTTTTAACCCTATGTTGTACATCAGGTCCCTGGAACTTACTCATCTTGTATAACTGTAACTTTATAGCTATTGAACAACAACTTGACATATTTCTCTCTTCCCATCCTCTGGTAACCAGTATTCTATTGTTTACTTCTATACCTTTGACTATTTTAGATGCCTCATGTAAGAGAAATAATGCAGTATTTGTTCTTCTGTGACTGATTTCTTCCACTGATGTCGTCCAGGCCCATCCATGTTGTCACAAATGGTAGGATTCCCTTCTGTTTTAAGGCTGAGTAATATTCCATTGAATGTATGTGTCACATTTTCTTTATCCATTTATCTGTCAGTGGACACTTGGGGTTTCTCTATACTTTGGCTATTGCGAATAATGCTGTAGGGAACATGGGAGTACAGGTATCTCTTCAAGATTTTACTTCCCATTTTCTTGGATGTATACCCAGAAGTTACATTGCTGGCCCATGTGGTAGTTCTATTTTTAATTTCTTGAGGAACTGCCATACTGTCTTCCATGGCTGCACCATTTGACATTCCCACCAACAGTGTACAGTGGTTCCATTTTATTTTTGCAGTCTCACCAATGCTTGTTATCTTTCATTTCTGTTTTATAATAGCCATTCTAACAGATGTACGGTGATATCTTATGTGTTTTTTGTTCCATAAGTTATTGGGGTACAAATCATATTTCATTACATGAGTAAGTTCTTTAGTGGTGACTTGTGAGATTTTGGTGCACTCATCACCTGGGCAGTATACACTGCACCATATTTGTAGTCTTCTATCCTTCACCCAACTCTCATTCTTCCTTCCAAGTCCCCAAAGTCCATTGCATCATTCTTATGCCTTTGCATACTCATAGCTCAGCTCAGACATATCAGTGAGAACATACGATGTTTTGTTTTCCATCCCTGAGTTACTTCACTTAGAATAATAGTCTCCAGTCTCATCCAGGCCAATGCAAATGCTGTTAATTCATTCCTTTTTATGGCTGCATAGTATTCTATCACGTGCGTGCGCGCGCGCGCGCGTGTGTGTATGTGTATGTATGTGTATGTATATGTATATATACTGATTTCACTAATGTATATATTAGGTATATATTAATATATAATATGTTATATAAATACATATACACATATATTAATATATATTGGTGATATATAATTATATATATGTATTAATGTATATATTACTATATGTATGTATGTATTATGTTTGTATATATTATTCCACTAATGTGTATATATATGCCTTTTCTACTAATGCATATATAATATGGTGTGGATATGTATATCACAGTTTCTTTATCCACTTGTTGATTGACGGGCATTTGGGTTAGCTCCATAATTTTCCAATTGTAAATTGTGCTGCTATAAATGTGTGTGCAAGTATCTTTTTTGAACAATGACTTCTTTTCCTCTGGGTGGATACCCAGCAGTGGGATTGCTGGATCAAATGATAGTTCTTTTAGTTCTTTAAGGAATCTACACTGTTTTCCATAGTGGCTATATTAGTTTATATTCATACCAGCAATGTTGAAGTATTCCTTGTTCATGTATCCATGCCTGCATCTACAGTTTTTTGATTTTTTGAATATGGCCATTCTTGCAGGAATGAGGTGGTATTGCATTGTGGTTTTGACTTGCATTTTTTTGATCACTGGTGATGTTAAGCATTTTTTATATGCTTGTTGGCCATTTGTATAACTTCTTTTGTGAATTGTCTATTCATGTCCTTAGCCCACTTTTTGATGAAATTGTTTTTTTCTTACTGATTTGTTTGAGTTCATTGTAGATTCTGGATATTCCTTTGTCAGATATATGGATTGTGAAGATTTTTCCTATCTTGGGTTGTCCGTTTACTCTGCTGACTGTTCCTTTTGCTGTCCAAAAGCTCTTTAGTTTAATTAGGCGCCAGCTACTTATCTTTGTTTTTATTGCGTTTGCTTTTGAGTTCTAGGTCATGAAATCCTTGCCTAAGCCAATGTCTAGAAGAGTTTTTTCAATGTTATCTTCTAGAATTTTTATGGTTTCAGGTCTTAGGTTTAAATCCTTAATTCATCTTTAGTTGATTTTTGTATAAGGTGAGTGATGAAGATCCAGTTTCATTTTCCTACATGTGGCTAGCCAATTATCCCAGCACCATTTGTTGAAAAGGTGCTTTCACCACTTTATGTTTTTGTTTGCTTTGTTGAAGATCAGTTGGCTGTAAGTATTTGGGTTTATTTCTGGATTCTCTACTCTGTTCCATTGGTCTATGTGCTTATTTTTGTACCAGTGCCATGCTGTTTTGGTGACTATGGCCTTATAGCTTAGTTTGAAATCAGGTAGTGTGATGGCTTCAGATTGGTTCTTTTTGCTCAGTCTTGCTTTGGCTATGCGGGCTTCTTTTTGGTTCCATATGAATTTTAGAATTGTTTTTTCTAATTCTGTGAAGAATTATGGTGGTATTTGATAGGGATTGCATTGAATTTGTAGATTGCTTTTGGCAGTATGGTCATTTTCACAATATTGATTGTACCCATCTATGAGCATGGGATGTGTTTCCATTTGTTTGTGTCATCTGTGATTTCTTTCAGCAGTGTTTTGTAGTTTTCTTCATAAAGGTCTTTCAATTCCTTGGTTAAGTATATTCCTAAGTATTTTATCTTTTTTGCAGATGTTGTAAAGGCGTTGAGTTCTTGGTTTGATTCTGTGCCTGGTTGCTGTTGGTGTGTAGAAGAGCTACTGATTTCTGTATATTAATCTTGTATGGAAGAGATACTGATTTATGTACCAAAAACTTTGCTGAATTATTTTTATCAGTTCTAGGAGCTTTATGGAGGAGTCCTGAGGGTTTTTAAGGTAAACAGTCATATCATCAGCAAATAGTGACAGTTTGACTTCCTGTTTACTGATTTGGATGCCCTTTATTTCTTTCTCTTGTCTGATTGTTCTGGCTAGGACTTCCAGTACTATGTGGAAGAGGAGTGGTGAGAGTGGGCATCCTTGTTTTGTTCCAGTTCTCAGAGGGAATGCTTTCAACTTTTCCCCATTCAGTATTATGTTGGCAGTGGGTTTTCCATAGATGGCTTTTATTACATTAAGGTATGTCCTTTTTATGCCGATTTTGATGAGAGTTATAATCGTAAAGGGATACTGGATTTTGTCAAATGCCTTTTCTGCATTTGTTGAAATGATCAGGTGATTTTTGTTTTTAATTCTGTTTATGTAGTGTGTTAGATTTATTGATTTGCAGATGTTAAACCGTCCCTGGATCCCTTGTATGAAACTCACTTGATAATGGGGGATTATCTTTTCGATATGTTGTTGGATTTGATTAGCAAGTATTTTGTTAAGAATTTTAGTGTCTATGGTCATCAAGAATATCAATCTGTAGTTTTCTTTTTTGGTTATGGCGTTTCCTGGTTTTGGTATTAGAGTGATGCGGGCTTCATAGAATGAGTTAAGGAGGGTTCCTTCTTTCTCTATCTTACGGAATAGTGTCAAAAGGATTGGTACCAATTCTTCTTTGAATGTCTGCAAGAATTCTGCTGTGAATCCCTCTGGTCCTGGACTTTTTTCTGTTGGTAATTTTTAAATTACCATTTCAATCTCACTGCTTGTTATTGGTCTGTTCAGGGTATCTAATTCTTCCTGATTTAAGCTAGGAGGGTTGTATTTTTATTTTTTTGAGACGAAGTCTCAGTGTTGCCCAGGCTGGAGTGCAGTGGTGTGATCTCTGGCTCCCATGTTCAAGCTGTTCTCCTGTCTCAGCCTCTGGAGTAGCTGGGATTACAGGTGTGCATCACCACACCTGGCTAATTTTTGCATGTTTAGTAGAGACGGGGTCTCGCCATGTTGGCCAGGCTGGTCTTGAACTCCCAACCTCAGTTGATCTCCCCTCCTTGGCCTCCCAATGTGCTGGGATTACAGGCATGAGCCACTGTGCCTGGCCTAGGGTTGTATTTTTTGAGGAATTTATCCATCTTTTACAGGTTTTCTAATTTGTGTGCATAAAGGACCTCATAGTAGCCTTAAATGATCTTTTGAAAAATAAAATAAAATAGATACAATTTTATTTTATCTATTTAAAATATTATTTTATCTATTTTAAATAAATAAATAAATAAATTTCATTTTATCTATTCTCTAATTTTTAAATTTTTATTTATTTATTTATTTTATTTGTAGAGACAAGGTTTCACCATTTTGCTCAAGCTGGTCTTGAACCACTGAGCTCAAATGATCTGCCTGCATAGGCTTCCCAAAGTGCTGGGATTACAGATATGAGCCACCATGACCAGCCTGTATTTTTAAAAAGAATGTGCATTCTTAATTTTGGGGTATTGTATTTTCTGTAAATATTAATTAGGTCATGTTAGCTGATGATGGTGGTCTAAATATTTTATGCTCTGATTTTTTGGTTTATTTTTTTCCATCAATTACTAAGGAAGGGGTGGATATTAACCTCTCCAGCTGTGATTATAGATACTTCAAATTCTTCTCTGATTTCTGACAGTTTTTGCTGCATAATTAGGTATATACTTATTTATGAGTGATTTGGATTCTTGATAAATTGACCATGTTATCATTGTCAAATGTCTGTCTTTAGCTTGGATTGTACTGTTTATCTTAGAGGACTTTGTTTTATATGCATACACTAATACTAGTTTTCTGTGCTTTAGTGCTTGCATGGTACATGTTTTGTCACCCTTCTACTTTCAATCAGGCTATATGTTTCTGTTTTGAGTGTATTACTTGTAAACAGTTAATGATTTAGGCTTTTTTTGTCTAGTTTGATGATCTCTGCTTTTTACATGACGTGTAATCCATTTACATTTAATATATTATTGATACTTGGTTTTAAGTATAACATCTTGGTATTGATTTTCTATTTGTCTCATCTCTTTTTCTTCTATTTCTTTGTTTCTGCCTTCTTTTGGCTGAATAAAAAATTTTGTAATATTCCACTTTGTTTCTTCTATTAACTTTTAAAATGTTATTTAATGTGTATTTTAGTAATTGTTATAGAGATTATTACTACATGAGCTTTGAACTTATTATAGTTCTATGCTACAGTAATATTGACTGTTACAACAAGGATCTTACAACACTTGAATGGAATCTTACAACCCTTTGTCTTCAGTGAGGTTTGGGATCTGTGTACTCCTGAACCTCCTGGTATGCTTTATAGCTTTGCTACCAGATTTTTGGGTTTGTAGGTGAGCCGGGGAGGAATTCTCTTTGCTCTGCTCTACAGGTTACTTCCAGCTTTCTGTGCTGATGACACCTCCTTTTTGCTTTGCTGATGTCCCTAGGCTTTGGAGAGCTGTTGTAGTATACTTAGTAAAAGCCTGGTGAGCTTTGGAAAGATTTTTCTCAGTGCTTGCTCTGTCCCCTGCCTTTGCTGGCTTCTGCCTTGCACGTGGGGAAAAATTTGTGTGTTTATCCAGCCCATTCAACCTCTTAGATGGGAGAGATATTCTCTTCTCATTTTCTACATTCTGGCAAGAAGAGGAAGTCCCTTTACACGTTAACTTTTACAAACATCTAAGATCTAAAAAAACTTAAAGATGACAACATTTCACATAAACTCCAGATTTCTGGTTTTCTCTGAAAATCCAGATAAATCTTATAATAAAGGGTCTGTGTTTCTTTTAAATAAAAATGGGCTGAAACTAGGTAGTGATTCTCTTATATGACAAATTACATACTCTTAGCTTGCACAATCCCCTTCACTTTGTATTTATTCACTACCTGAGTCAAACATCTTTCTGCCCGGACTCTGTAGGCAATGTAAATGGAATCCCTGCTTAAGTCTTATGATTATCTCTTTAATCAGTATTACAAAATAGCCACACTTTAGGCATGATAAATTGATACCAGTTTAGCACTTTCCAACCTTTTATTTTTGAAATATCTGCTGCTTTAAAGGGAATGTGTAAAAGACATAGTAATTATTAATTCCCTTAAATTTCCTTAGTCCTCTCCATTTTTAAGTTATATAATCAGAACTCAGTTTTTGTGAACTCTAATTCTTTGAAGATATCTTTTGATTTCTATGCAGTGCTACATATTTTGTGTGATCTTTTGCAGTGTGTATCATTTGTAAAAGCACAATACTAAGCATTTTTCTATTATCATTCAGTATCCCTGGAATTTGAAATACAGTTAATAAATATTTTCTAGATTTACACTAGAGAAAATATGCTTTTCCATGTGTCTTAGTTTGTTTGGGGTGCTATAACAAAACATCGTAAACTAGGTAGCCTAAATAAAAAACATTTATTTCTCACAGTTCTGGAAGCTGGGAATTTCAAGATCATGGAATCTGCAGATTTGGTGTATGGTGAAGGCCTTTCTCCTAGTTCATAAATGGCTATCTTTTTGTGTAACCTCACATTGGGGAAGGGGTGAGGGAGCCCTCCTCAATCTCTTTTATAAGGGCACTAATCCCATTTGGAAGGGATGATGCTCATGATGTAATCACCTCCCAAAGGCTACACCTCCTAGTAGCATCACCCTGGAGGTTAGGATTTCAACATATGTATACTGGAGCTGGAGGGGATACAATTTTTCAGTCAGTGGCACCATGTTAATATATGGGTCTTTAAAAAACCTTATCTTCTGGGAGAATCAACCAGTGATCATTTTAACTTAGTTACCATGAAGCTCAAAATTAAATTTAGCATTTAGTTATAATATCATACTATTTGTTCTAGGTAATTTCTCTGAATTGGTTAGAATAATTAGGAAAAGAACTAATCAAAACATTTTCACGGATGCCCAATTTAACTAAACAAACACTTAATTCTTAAATTAGAGGGGAGTGATATAATTTACCTACCCCATGCCCTTGGATCCTAAATGGAATATTCTGAGCTCAGGATTCTTCTTCGGGATTAGTAGCGGATGGGCAGGAAGGAAACCCTCCAGGATCATGGCTTGACTCAGTTTCATGTTAAAAGTGGGAACTATAGATGACATGACAGACCTCAAAGCATCATTTGAATACAAATAAGAAAGTCACAGTAGTCTCAGTCCCCTGGAGAGTTTGGTATTCAGTGAATTCATGCTCTGCTCTGAACCTCTTTCTTGCTCCCACCTGAGTTCTGGTCATCATCACAGATCCATCTGAGTTTATCATTCCTCCACCTCTCTCTATGCTCTTAAATCAGAAAAGGGGCTTTCTTCTTATTGATATATTTACTTTAGTGTTATTGGCCAAGGATCTCTGCAAAGTAGTCATGGCTTAGTTACTAAATCTTCTTAGTATACAATACTTAGTTAATACCAGCAATCAAAAACAATTGTGTGGTTATATCTCATGATCAGTATAAACCTTTCATTCATTGATTCAAAGTAATGCATTCAAAATTTTTCCAAAAATTAGATAATAATGAAAATGTTATTTAGAAATTTCCCGTGGAGCCCGATACCTACTTCTTTTTTTTCCTCTTGCTAAAGGTGATCATAAACAGAACTTAAAAAAATTGTCCACTCACAGGTGCTTGGCTTACTTATTTAACTTCTCTTTCTAATTACTAATTTTACTTCTTAAATTATGATTTTCTTATTATGTGTTGAACATTGTAAATTGCCTAAATCATTTTTCTTTAAAATAGGAGGGCTATACAAAAATAAATATATAACAATCCGAAACATTGAACAGATTGTGGTAAGCCATTTTTATAATTATTTCCATAAGAAGGGTGTGGAACTGTCACAAGGCAGAATCAAGGTCATTCTCCCAACATTGCCAAATTATATAGTCTTTCTACAGAGGAACAAGAAACATTGTGGAGAGACATAATACATAACACAGACATGTGATACCATCTCTAGTCCAACAACTTCTAAATTAGAATCTCCTGCCAACACTTCTCCCTAACTAACTCCGTCTTGTATACTCAACTGCTTACACAGTGTTCTCACTTACATATCTAATTGTCATTTGAGCCAGGTATGGTGGCTCATGCCTGTAATCCCAGTACTTTGCGAGGCTGAGGTGGACCGATCACTTGAGGTCAAAAGTTCAAGATAAGCCTGGCCAACGTGGTGAACCCTGTCTCTACTAAAATATAAAAATTAGCCAGATGTGATGGCAACCCCAGCTTCTTGGGAGGCTGAGGCACAAGAATCACTTGAACCTGGGAGGTAGAGATTGTATGACTGCACTCCAGCCTGGGCAACAGAATGAGACTCTGTCTCATAAATAAATAAATAAATAAATGCATGAATGCATCTGAAAATTAACATGCTCCAAGATGATTCCTGAACTTCCTCACCACACCTAATCTTTTCATGTGTTTCTCTCAGTAAATAGCCAGTTCATTATTCTAATTCCTCTGACAAAGTACCTTGAAGCTATATTTAATTCTTCTTTTTTACTCATATTCCACATCTGATTCATAATAAGTCTTGTTGGCCATGTCTACAAAAAGAAAATCCTAAATCTGACCCTGGGTAAGCAGCTTTATCAGTACTACCCTGGTCCAAGTCACCGTCATTTCCCACCTGGATTATTGTAACAGTTTTCTAACTGTTCTACCTGCTCCTGACCTGTTCAATATATTCCTAACAAGTCAAAGATATTATTAAGATATAAGTCAGATCTTTTCAGTCCTCTGCTCCATTTCTCTGCTCCAAACTCTTCAAGAGCTTCCTTTCTGTCCAACTCAAAGTAACAGCAAGAGACTTTGCAACAGCCCATGGCATTTCCATGATTTGGCTTCCCATTCCCTCCCTGACCTCCTACTCTCCCCATGTATCACTCTACTCCAGCCATACTCTCCTCCTTGCCATTCCCTGACCGTGCAGACATGCTCACACCTCAGGGCCTTTGCACAAGCTCTTCCTTCCTTTTGTCTGGAACACTTACTTTATCTGGGTATCATCATGTGTTACCCCCTCACTTCTTCAGTCTCTTGTCCATATCATCTTCTCATGGAAAATTGTTCTGGCCAGTCTAACATTGCAACCCTCCCCAGGTCCCTCTATTCCACGTCACTATTTTTTTCTCCTTAGCCCTTACCATCACTCACAAATTGTGTTAATTCCTCAGACTGTCATAAAAATTTACCACAAACTAGGTAGTTGAAAACAACAGAGATTGATTCTTTCATGGCTTAGGAGGCCAGAACTCTGAAATCAAGATGTCTATAGGATTGGGTCCTTCTGGAGGCTCTCAGCCAGAACCCATTCCAGGCTTCTCCCCTGCCTTCTGGTGTCAGCAGAAATCCTTGGTGTTCTTTGATTTGGAGCTGCACCACTCCAATTTTTGCCTCCATCATCATGTGGTCTTCTTCCTGTGTTTCTGTATCTTTATGTCCACATTTCTTTCTTCTTATAAGAACGCTAATCATATTGGATTGAGGCCCACCATCATCCAGCATGACCTCTTTTTAACTTGATGAAATATGCAAAGATAATATTTCCAAATAATGTCACCTTCACAGGTTCCAGGTAGATGTGAAATTTTGGGGGGACTATTCAACTTAAAACATGAATTATTAATTTTATTTATTGTCTATCTCTGTCTCCAAAGTATAAATTCATGAGAACTTTGCTCATTACTGCATCCCTTGTGTAGCATTATTCTGCCACACTTAGTAGGATTTAATAATGCTTAAGTAAATAATCCCTGTGGTTGATCAGACTGTATTTTATTTAGATGGCAGATGCTCAGATAATATTTCAGGTGGTGACTACCATGTTATAAAGGGAGACCATTTTTTCTAAGAAGTGTAGGCTAAGGGCTAAAAATCCAACCATAATATTTTTTTCTTTGACCTTTCTCCCCAGATCTACTTACAGGCTTTGGACTAGCCTCTAAGTACCTTTGAAACTCTATAAAAGTAAGTAATATCTGCTGTAAAAGACTCTGAGCTCCCTGGGTAAAAGCCTCATATCCATAAAGAAACTGTTCTTTTAGGCCTTCTCCAATGTCATTTGATAATAGAGGGCACTTTAAAACTTTTGATGTGTTTCTGCCTTCTCTAAATTCCCTGGATACTAGAAAATCAAATAAGACAGTCCAAGAAAAATATTTCCAAACAAAGCAAATAAAAGCCCCCAACCTACTTTTGATGTTAAAGCAAAGCTGTACTCACATTTAATACCCGTGTGTACACTCTTGGGAGCAGATGAGTCAACAGCAGCTAAGTTAACAGATGAAATATGCAGCCTCCTATCTCAATATGAACCTTTCCCATTCAAAGAATGTAACTCCAAAACATGTATTTTTCTCTCAACTCATGGAAAATACATTATTTAATTAGCAAAAGTTGGTGTCATTGATTTTTGAATATTAAATGGTGCTTTTCACTTTTAAAAATAAGCTCTTAATTTTACCACTTGGTATTATTATTAGATCATCATTTGACTAGGGTAAGAGGAGCATCTTGTTACTGATGTTCAATCTTATTCTATACGAGTTGATTATTTAGTTGCTGAAGTTGTGGATTATTGGCCTGAATGAAGCTTCCTGCCAGGTTTTTACATGTTCTTTTATTATAGCCATGGATAGTGTGGGATGCTGTATTTTTCAGCGTTCTCTAGGGGGACAGAACTAATAGGATATATATATGTGTAAATGTGTATATATATATGTATACATATACGTATACATATATACACATATGTATACAATAGGATATATATGTATATGTGTATATACATAAATATATACATATATATTTATATGCATAATATACATATATACATATATGTATGTATAACAGCATAACATGTATATTATGTATATACATAAATATTTATACATGTATATGTATTTATTTATATATATGTATATATAATATATATTTATGTATATATATACATAATATACATATATGATATATATTTATATATATACAT
>CAUYLG010076916.1:0-10221 GCA_963573385.1 Cacajao melanocephalus
CAGCCTACTCAATGTGAGGACAATGAGGATGAAGACCTTATGATGATCCATTTACACTTAATCAATTGTAGATATATTTTCTCTTCCTTATGATATTCTTTATAATATATTCTTTAACTTACTTTATATTACAAAATATAATACATATAACATACTAAATATTTGTTGATCAGTGGTTTTTGTTTCTGGTAAGGCTTCCCTTCAATAGCAGGCCATTAGTACTTAAGTTTGGTGAAGAGTCAAAAGTTATATGCAGATTTTCAATTACGTGTGAGGGCCAGCACCCCTAAGTGTTGCACTGTTCAAAGGTCAACTGTACTTCTCTGTATCTTCCAACTTCTTTATATTTTCACAGACTTTGTATGTCTGCCTTTTATTTTGTTAATTATTAAATATAACTTTTGTATTTATACATGCTCAATTTTATTATATTTCTAGTTATTTCCTATGATAAAATAATTACCTTTTGCTCCCTTTATTTAAATCCTTCATACACTTTTTTTGTATATTTGATATTTGATTGATTGGTCCAACATCTGAATGTCCTTCAAGATCTAAATTTATAGTCTGTTGTTTCTGCTGATATATCCTCATAGTGGCTTGCTTTCCAGTGTATTTATACACTTCGTCTGTCAGAGTAGTTTATATTTTGAGAGGGCTGAAGGAGAAGAATGGCTTCTGCTTTTCTGCTAGGCAACACACCACATCCAAGACCATGTCTATCCATCCTCAGGGATTTGGCTCTATCTGGTTCCAAGATGAGACTTTCTAACTTGCAGAGGTTTTATGCATCAGTTGTTATCTATGCTGTTGGTATAGAAATCTGACACAAGGAGACCATACACCTCCTGGCTTCCTGCCTGTCCAGGCAAGATCTTTACTGCTTCATCTTAGCTCCTTCCTACTCTTCTGCAACTTCTTTCTGTAGTCAGCACCAACTCCCAGACATTCTTACCCCTTCTCCTGTCACCAACATGCAGGCCACTCAAGGACCAGCTCCTGGTTCATATGGGACCAGCAATGCCTCAAAGAACATGCCCTATTAAATTCTGGATGTTGTTGTGCAAGGAGTCTCAAGGACGAGCCTAGGGATGAGATTTTGATTTTATAATCTGGGGTTAGTCCAAGTTCCAGTATTTTTAAATGGTTCGACTAGCGGAACCAATACAGATGAAGTACCTATCGCAGGGTCTGGGCCTTGCTAAACACTCAATATGAAATAGTTACTTTAGAAGCATGTTAACATGACTCTCCTACCTAGAAAGCTGCAATGGTTTCCCATTGCCCATCTGATCAGTTTAAATACCTTTCTGAGGCTGATTGTTATAAATTATCATAGTCTAGATGCTTTTAACTCAGAGCTTATTTTCCACTGACACTAACAGCACCTTTTGTCTCTTTGTCTACTTCAGATTTCCCAGTGTAGTGGCCAGTTGGAGGAAGCACATTAGATTCAGCAATAATGAGTGAAGCTGTTGACTGGCTTCTCACCCAATTTTCTAACATGTGCTTACCAAGGTTTTGAACCAACTTTTTACCTGGTCTTCTTATTCATAAAATGAAATTAATGCTTATTTAACATACTGAAATGAAGCATAGAAAAAATTTTGAAGTAGTTAACCAAACAGTACATTTTGATATGACCTTGCTTCTGGGCTATAGGTGAAGACTACCATAAATGATAGGTACTGTGGCATGCCCTCCACACCTGGCATTGCATCCTAGAAGTTAAAAATGATTAAGAGCCCCCTCCCATACATGAGAACACAGAGGCTGAGAGACATTAAACAACTTGTCTAAGATCTACAGCTCATAAACAGAAGCTGATCTCGGGACTATCAGATGCTAAAATCCACACTGATAAGCTGTGCAGAAGGGAGGAAGTTTTTAGACAAAGAAAAAATAAAATAACATGTTATAGTTGATTAGTGCTGTATGGTGTATTATTCAAAAAGTGCTGATAGTCCAGAAATATAAATAAGAAGAGGAGTTGGATAAACTGAAAGGGTACATGATATTCTAAGGCTTGGAAATGTAACAGCCAAAAGCCAAACTCAGGAATTTTCTCTCTTCCAAGTCAGAGATTATTGTAGTATCTACTCTGTCATTTAAGATGATATTGTTTCCCAGACTTCACACTGATGGAAGGATTTTTAAGTCATTATGTGCATTTTAAATATTACTTATGGTAGAATTGCTACATTTATTCATTTTAAGATAATTTTACTTATGCAATGCTATTTTTAGGTACATATTTCAGTCAATAATTTAGGCCTATAAATTATCTTCATTCTGTCTACATATCCCCATCAAATTTGGATGGCAGGTAATTACATTTCAGTCACTATAAGAACCACTTACTCTTACCAGAATAATGACTAATTTGTGGAGGCTTGAGTGTGTCCTGAAATTTAAAAAAAGGAAAATTTCTATATTAGTCTATCATTACTACCACTGACCTTTTTCATTTCAAAATTGTAATGTTATTTTAATATAATTTACATCAAAGAAAATGTATCCCTTTTGAGACTACAAATTGGTTATTAATGATATGAGGATATTTAGTATAATCACTTCCCAATTAATAGGCAAACCGATTTTGTCACTCCACAAAGTTTTGTCTTGCTCTTTGTTCTCAATCTCCTTCCACTTCCTTCTCAGATAAGTAGTGATCGAATTTCTATAACTTTACATTTATTTCTCCTAATCTGGAATTTATATAATTGGAATCACAGGGTATGTGTTCCTTCTTATATGGCTTCTTTCACTCAAAAAGAAAGTGAAATGATTTATTCATGTTATTGCATATCTTAGCAATATTTCCCTTTCGTGACTGAATAGCATTTGAGTGTATGTGCATAACACAAATTGTTATTCTATGTTCCTGAATTGGATATTGGTTTGTTTCCATTTCTTGAGATCTTCATTTTTGAAGAAATCAGTGGACGCTCGCAATCTAGTGGCTCAATGTTTAGCTCCCCAGGACATGAGATTTGAGGCTTATGGTTCTTCATCCCCAGATACATGGACTAGTCATGGCTTCTGTGTCCTGGATGCCATTTTAGCATGCGTCTACTCAGTGGATCATAACTCTGGCTGGAAGTGAAACCTTTGTGTGAAATCATTAAGTTGACAGAGAAAATAAAAAAATTTAAAAGCAAATGAATGGAAGAAAATTAATGCATGGGCAGTTTCTGTTTTCTTCCATGCTACAAATTCTCCCAGTGGCAAGGAGCACAGATTGTGCTGCAAATGGATTAGGTCATTGGCAAAGTAAAGAAAAAATGTTGGTCAATTTTGTCACCCCAGATAGTTTTGTCATGCCCTTTGTCCTCAATCTCCTGCCCCTTTCTCCTAAGATTAAGCAGTGATTAAATTTTTATCACTATATGTTAGTTATCTCTAATCTAGAGGTTTATATAATTGGAATCACAGGGTATGTGTTCCTTTGCATATGGTTTATTACACTCATAATGAAAGCATAATGTTTTCATCCAGGTTATTGCATATATTTGTATTTTTTCTTTTATGACTGAATAGTATTTCAGCATATGTGTATAGCACAAATTATTTCCTTTGTTCCTCAGTTGGATATTGGGTTGTCACCAGTTGATAACATCTTCATTTTTGAGGCAACAGTGGGCTCTTGCAAACTAGTGGCTCAGTGTTTGCATTCCCAGGACATGAGACTCGAGGCTTATGATTCTACATCCCAGATATATGGTCTAGTCATGGCTTCTGTGTCCTGGATGCCACTTTGGCATGCTCAGCTAAGTGGTTTATGGCTCTGGCTGGGAGAGAAACCTTCATGTGAAATCCTTAAATTAATAGAGAAAATAAATGAATCAGTAAATAAACCGAAAAGTAAATGAACGGAAGAGAAGTGATGCACAGGTAATTTCTGCTTTCTTCCATGCTACAAATCCTTTCAGTAGCAAGAAGCACAAGATTCTGCTGCAATCAGATTAACTCATTGTCAGAGTAAAGATTAAAAAGAAATCATGTGAAACTCCAGGGATTAAAAGCCACATTATCGTCCTCTTAGCAGTGCATTCTACTCTAACCAAACACATTTATCTCTTAGCCTAGAGCACGGGAGGTAAAACTGGTGGCCCACATGTCAAAAGGTGGATGTGTTTTGTAACTTCAGGTCTTTATTCTTTAAAGATAAGGCAATAACCCAAGAAAAATTTTGGTAACGAAGTTGATCAACATAAAGTACCTTCTGCAGTTCATTATTACTCCATGTTCCATCAAGGAGATTCATAAAATAAATTGGCCACATTGAGTTTATTTCTGGTGTAATCAATTGAACATGTACTTGCAAAGACAGAGACCTCTTCTGGCCTTCCGTGGCTTCTCTCTCTACAGTTTTCATGAGTCTTCAAATATTTGGCCTCCTACTTCTCCAGTTAATTTCTTATTCTTCTTCTCATCACTTGCCATCTTTGCACATTCTGAATATCCCAGTTACATACCACATACAGGGCTTCATATTTGTCTTCTGCTTTTGTATGTGAGAACAAGGGGTAAACGACTGTGGTATGTGTTGACTGAACCCCTGGCTCCTACAACCACATGGTCCATATATATTAGTTAAATGAATAACTGGATGCACTGCTTGATGAGTCTAACAAAACTTAGCTGTATAATCTGCAAATAATTATCCTTGATTTTTTTCTAATGTAAAATATTTGTATTAAGTATACTAATATCATTCATTATTTGCTTACCATTTGCCAGGCAATGTTCCATGCATTTTTTACAGTTTTCTCTCACTTAATGTTCAAAACTGTAGGTATGTGCTACTAATAAAATTATTTTACTGACAAAGGAACCAATGCATAGGTAAGTTCAATTTCGTGCTCACGAAATGAAGTTTAAAATGCTAAGTTCAACATTCTGAGTCCAGAGTCTTGTCTCTGGGCCTCTATGATGCAATGTCCCTCAAAAGAAAACCATCCTAGAAGGGTGGGTGGCTCATACCTATCATCCCAACATTTTGGGAGGCCAAGTTGGGTGAATCACTTAAGTGCAGGATGTCAAAACCAGCCTAAGAAACATAGAGAGTCTCTGTTTTTCAAAGATGAAAATATTATCTGGCCATGGTAGCATGTGCCTGGGTTCCTCTGCTGAGCCCAGGAAGGTGGAGGCTGAGGCTGCTGTGAGCCGTGTTAGTGCCACTACACTCCAGCGTGGGTGACAGAGTAAAATACTATATTGGGAAAAAGAATCCCCCAAGAAGGAAGGACATTAAATAAGAAAAGCTTTAATTTTGGTGAAAATGTTTTCATTTCTTAAAGCAAAATTGTTTCACAGCGACATAATTTTCCATGAATTCCCATGTGAGGTTGGCCCGGGAGAGCAGGGGACCAAATTCTCTAAAGGTTGTGTTACTTTCCTAATGAATGGGAAACTCTTCACTATGTGAGTTTAATTGTACACATACTTTCTCATTCTTTTCTTATTCTCCAAGCCCCATTCCCCTCTCACCTTGACCTGTTCCAAGGGCTGGTGAAGAAAATCTCCCAAAGATAGACTCTCCGATGCAGTCTATAGTTCAGGAATCTGATTTTCCCTGAAAAAAAAGAAATCCATGCATATGCATGTGCAGTGGTTGTTTTGCAATATGTGTACACGCCCTGCTAAGAAAGGATAAAAGGAAGGTAAAAAGGAAGGTGAAACATGCTTCAGTTTTACATCACACAAGAACGGTGGGAGAGAAAAACCATGGCTGCTGAGTCTTTCACTGTTCCAAGACAGGTCCCTGGGAAGAAAGAGTTTTGGAAAGGGATGACTCTTCTGGAAGCCATAATTAGTATCTGTGGAGGTGAGGGAGAGGGAGGAGAGGGAGGACAGGGAGGAGAGAAGGAACTAGAAGACTCTTGCAGCCTTTAGAAAGGAAAACCAAGCCCAGAAAGGAACTGAGGCTTTATGGCTTGCCTGCTGTCATTTTGCAATCTTAATTAAACTCCTACATGTTGTAAGTCTAACAGAGGGTACAGAATTGGGACCGGAAGAGTACTATCAGCTGTTGCTCCTAAAGGAAAGGGCTATTTCTGTTTCATTACTTTATTATTTAGAGTTAAATAAACATGGAACACAAAAGGGTCTCTGATTTCCAGAGACTAACCTGGAAATGGTAAACTCAGTCTTCAGGCCACTCCATGCACTTGTACGGGGACTACTGAGGAAAACAAGTAGGACAGCTATATAGTAAGAAGAGGGATTAACCAACTCTGAGGAGGGGGACATTTTACTGATAAATTCTAAAAGAGGTTACCTTCTGTTGACGACATGAGAGGAATATGAGGCTGTTTTCATGATGTGAGAAATCCTTGTGCTCCAAACAGACAAGGTCCTGGAGAAGAAGAGAACGCTGTTTATCCACTCAGTGGGTGAAGATACAATAAATGGCTTACTGGATGAATCATTAAAGAAAAGGGTGCTGAATCAGGAAGAGATTGAGAAAGTAAAATGTGAAAATGCTACAGTTATGGATAAAGCCCGAGCTTTGTTTGACTCTGTTATTCGGAAAGGGGCTCCGTCATGCCAAGTTTTCATCACCTACATTTGTGAAGAAGACTGTCACCTGGCAGAGAAGCTGGGACTCTGAGCATGTAAGGATCAGTGACTCACACTAAAGTGCTCACAGGGCTTATCAACATGCATACCATATGACGTCTTTACCAGTCATGTTAAGTTGCAGAAAACTTTCTTACCTCTGGCTTCAGGGCCATATTTCTGTAACAGGGCCCCTACTGCATGTCTCTTGACTCTCCTTTGATCCTGTTTCTTCATCCTTAGTGGCCCTCTTCTGATTAAAGCTCATTTCCTGTTCTGAGTATGTTGTAGTTCATTTGCTGAAGCTCATGAGAACTATCTGAAAAGCTTCACACTGTATGTTCCAGTGTTCCTGTCAAGGCATAATATTTGTTTGTGGATTTATTTATTTATTTTTGTAGTGAAAGCGGTCCCTAAGCACTTACGTAGTTGTAAAACTAGATGAAGCTTTAAAGTTTGTAATCAAATATTTTTATAACTTTTCTCCATAATTTTCTCCTCCAAAAATAATACAATTTGTTTCAGTGATTTTGATACACTCAGAGAACATATTGAATGTATAGAAAAATAAAGTTTTCTAGTGGGTTCGTTCCTCCAGTTGCCTCCTTATATTTTTTTTGAGTAAGATCACCCACTTGCCTGTTACCAGGTTGCAGTTCATGCTGTGAGGCCTGGACTGCCTCCACTTGCAGCCCTCTTCAGACCCAATACAGTGCTCAGGAACTGAGCTGGCCAAATTTCATGATCACTTGGACCTACCACGTAGTTAGGAGGAGAGTTCTGGTGGATTCACAGTAACTGATCTCAGTGGAACTTCCTAAAGCCACTCTGGAGGGAGACGTTCTTTGAAAGTGAAAACCCTTTTTTTCTAAAGGTTAGGGAAAGTTTATGCCTGTCTAAGCAGACATTGCAGATGTTTCTGTTTCATCTGTATGTAATAAACACCTTTTTTCATTGCTGTCTCTTTAATTTTATACCTCTCACCACTCTCTAAATTAAAGAACATCTTGAACGTTATTTAATTTCCGTCAGTCAGTGTTATAGGAGTAGTTTTTGGTAGGGAGCATTTTGCATATTGGGGTAAAGTTTTCCAGAGATGATAAGTGACTTTTTCAATATTCTTTATCTTTTCGTAGGTCAAACATCTGGACATCACCTTAATATGCAAGATTCTCAAGAAGTACTTCCTTCCTTCCCAGATAATGCTGTTTTAAAGCAAGAGCATTCTTTGACCCTCCATCATCCTTGACACTAATTTTGTAGGATGAACCATGGGTAAATGGGCTATGGAGAATTTGCATAGATTGATTATATAATTTTATTTTCATCATCTATTTTGTTTTTGTAGAAACTGTCCCACAGGTTCACTATCCATGTTTATATTAAAAATTCTGAATTTGTGTCTCAAATCCTGATTACCCAAATAAGTACCAAATTTATTATTTAAGCCTACTGAAATATTCCCTCACATCTCCCAGGGACACCCTTATCTAAACAATTTCAGAGCTGAGCATGCCATTCTTCCCCACCCTGATTCTCTTCCGGTTTTGTGTAACTTGGGTATTGGTGCTACCACCACCAGTTGTTCAAACCAGGAACTTGAAATTCATATGGGATCGTTTCTTCTCATGTACCTTCAACATTCAAGCCATGGCCAAGTTTTATGCAGGCTTTTCTCAAGTTTGGAACCATCTCTCCATTTTTACTTCTATTATTTTATCAAAGAACATTTATTCCTATAGTGCCCTCTTAAAATAAAATAAACTTATATCTGAAAGCAATTTAGAGGGTAGGAATGCAAATTATTTATCAGTTTCATTTATTTACTGAATTTATTAAGGTTGGTTATCTCATAAATATTTTGTCTTTTTTTATGTGTGTGAAAGAAAGAAAGAAAGAAGAAGAGAAAGGGGGAGAGAGAACAGGAGTCTTGCTCTATTGCCCAGAGTAGAATGCAATCTAAAAATAGGTATTATAGACCTCTTTTATGCCAATAATTGTGCTTAACAACGGAGAAAGGAAAGACTAAGGGAAGAAAATAACAAACAAACAGCCAAACAATATTTCATTTACCTCTATGAAATGCTATGCAATTGCTGAAAAATGATTGACTTCCAATTGTGTGGTCACTTTTAGAATAGGTGTCATGTGATACTGAGAAAAATGTATGTTTTATGCATTTGAGGTGGAGAATTCTGTAAATATTTATTCAGTTTACTTGTTCCAGGTCTGGGCTCAAGTCATAGATATCCTTGTTAATTTTCTATCTCGTTGATCTGTCTAATGCTAACAATGTGGTGTTAAAGTCTCCTGATATTACTGTGCGGGAGTCTAAGTCTCTTCACAAGTCATTAAGAACTTGTCTTATGTATCTGGGTACTCCTGTACTGGGTGCATATATATTTATGATCTTTAGCTCTTCTTGTTGCATTGATGCTTTTACCATTATGTAATGTCCTTCTTTGTTTCTTTTAGTCTTTGTTACTATTAAAGTCTATTTGGTAAGAGAAGAAAATTACAACTCCTGTTTTTTCCTTTTTTTTCTCTCCATTTAATTGGTGAATCTTCCTCCATCCCTTTATTGTGAGTCTTTTTGTGTCCTTGCATGCAGGATAGGTCTGGATACAGCGTACCGATGGGTTTTGACTTTTTATTCAATTTGCCTGTCTGTGTCTTTTGATTGGGACATTTAATCCATTTAAATTTAGGATTAATATTGATATATGTGAGTTTAATACTATCATTTAATACTAGCTGGCTCTTTTGCCCGTTAGTTGGTATAGATTCTTCATTATGGTAATACTCTTTACCTTTTGGTAAGTTTTTGGGATGACTGGTACTGGTTGTTCCTTTCTGTATGTAGTGCTTCTTTCAGAAGCTCTTGTAAAGCAGGCCTGGCGGTGATGAAATCTCTGAGTACTTGCTTGTTTGCAAAAAATTTTATTTTTCCTTCACTTATGAAGCTTAGTTTGGATGGATATGAGATTCTGGGTTGAAAGTTCTTTTCTTTAAGGATGTTGAATATTGACCCCCACTCTCTATTCTAGTTTGTAGAGTTTCTGCTGAGAGATCTGCTGTGAGTCTGATAGGCTTCCCTTTGTGGGTAACTTGACCTTTCTCTCTGGTTGCCCTTAAAATTTTCTCATTTATTTCAACCCTAGTGAATCTAATGATTATGTGTCTTGGGGTTGCTCTTCTTGAGGAATATCTTTGTGGTGTTCTCTGGATTAGCTGGAGTTGAGTATTGCCCTGCCTTACTAGGTTAGGAAAGTTTTCCTGGATAATATCCTGAAGAATATTTTCCAGCTTGGATTTATTCTCTTCATCGCATTCAGGTACACCTATCAAACGTACATTGACTTTTCACATAGTCTCATATTTCTTGGAGACTTTGCTCATTCCTTTTTACTCTTTTTTCTCTAATCTTGTCTTCTTGTTTCATTTCATTAAGTTAGTCTTCGACCTCTGATATCCTTTCTTCTGCTTGATCAATTCGACCATTAAAACTTATGCATACTTAACAAAGTTCTCGTATTGTGTTTTTCAGCTCCATTAATTCACTTATGTTTCTCTCTGAATTGTCTATTCTTGTCAGCATTTCGTCAAACCTTTTTTCAAGGTTCTTAGTTTCTTTACATTGGGTTAGAACATGTTCTT
>CAUYLG010076922.1:0-90030 GCA_963573385.1 Cacajao melanocephalus
AGTCCCAGCTACTCGGGAGGCTGAGGCAGGAGAATTGCTTGAACCCGGGAGGCGGAGGTTGCAGTGAGCCGAGGTTGCGCCACTGCACTCCAGCCTGGCGCCTGGTGACAGAGTGAGACTCTGTCTCAAAAAAAAAAAAAAGAAAAAAAAAAGATTTGAAAGAGTAGAATGCCACAAAGGTATTAGTTCTGACTGGAAATTTGTTTATGGATGTCCAAAGTATTTTCTGTGCTTATTGAGCCACTTACTATGGATGAGGCACTGTGCTAAGCACTTTGTTCCCTCAAAACAACTTTGTGAGGCAGTGGCTATTACTCCCATTTTTAAATGAGGAGACTGACTGAAGCAGAGGAGCTAGCTTTTCGCTAAACTTATTATCTACTTGGGTATACAGCGTGTGTGTAAAACACACACACGCACACACACACGAAAAATTTTGCTATGTATTATCTCCTCCATAAAATCAGTAATACTGATGTAATCTATTTTCTGTAGGATATGTTAAAATGTGTACCTGCCTCCCCTATATACAGTGTGACCTTTTGAAGCTTTGTGATTTGGAGACTTAGATGTAAGTGTGAGAATGCAAGTGAAAGAGAAAAAAAAGATCTTCAGTAAGGAAGTGGGAATGATTTCTGATTGGTTAAAGATGAAGTGATACTCGTGGATACTCATCTTCCATCATAGGATCACCATCTAGATAAACAGCTTTTCTTCACACAAGCTCCCTTTAAATATCTGACGCCATGATCCTCATTACTATGTTTTGCTTTCTCTAACATTCTCTCCAATATTCTAAATTTACACAGGTCATGTCATCCCACTCTGTACCTATAGAAATGCGTGCCTTTTCTTATAGGAATACCTCTATGATTGCAGGGCCTGAATTCAGACTCTTTTCTAAAAAAGAAATTCTCTAGACTGTAAACTCTGTGAGGACATGGTCATGTCTGTGTTTGCCTAGTGTTTGTTACTTGGTCTCCTGCAGGGTGTTTTTTATATAGTAGGTGTTCAACAAATATTTGTTGAATGAACAAATTCATTTATAAATGAATGGATGATATGGTGGCCCTCAGATAAATAATAAACTTCAGTAATTCAATAATAAATGAAATATGAGATTGTTAATAGAGATTAATTTATGGGACGTTATAAGAAAATTCTTAAAATCTCTCCTGATGTTAGAATAATGCAAAATGCACATCAACTTTATTTATACTAATATTCTAAATAAAAACAACATGGTTATATTTTGTTTGGTGTCAAAATGTAGCAGGAAAGGCCGCGGGAAACGGATCTCCCAAACACCCGAACACCGAATACAGAAGGAAAGAGTTAGTTTATTACAGCCAGGAGCTGAGGAAATGATCTGTCCAAATTCAGCTCATCTAACAAAAAAGGTTCTGCCTTTATATAGGCCTATACTTTAGATATTACACGTGAAAGAAACTTAGGTTTATAGCTTTAGAAATCACATATGAACAGGGTCTTGGTTTACAGCTTCCGGAATCACATATGAAAAGAGTTTCGGTTTACAGTTTCAGGAATCACATATGAAAGGGCTCTGGTTTACAGTTTTGGGACTCACACGTGAAAAGGTTTCTGTTTACAGTTTCAGGAATCACATATGAAAGGGTTCTGGTTTACAGTTTTAGGACTCACAGGTGAAAAGATTTCTGGTTTGATCTTGTTTTAAGTAAAAATAGTGCCTTAGCACCATTTTTTTTTTTTTTTTTGGAAACCTCTGTGCCATGAGAGCCAAGTAGAGGAAGAAGTGAATGCGCAGGCTGAAGCGCAAAAGAAGAAAGATGAGGCAGAGGTCCAAGTAAACCGCTAGCTTGTTGCACCGTGGAGGTCACAGGAGCAGAAACATAGAATGCCAGACGCTGGGGATGCTGGTACAAGTTGTGGGACTGCATGCTACTGTCTAGAGCTTGTCTCAATAGATCTAGAACTTCATTGCCATCTGATCGCCGATCACCTCTGAGACCCATCTTGCTCATAACCAAAACTGACCATGTTGGTCCTTTGCCCTGGACCTGTGACATTCTGGACTATTTCTGTGTTTACTTGTGGCCGAGTGTGACAACCATACAATAAATCACCTCTTCCACTGTCTTAGCTGAAGAATTAAAAAAAAAAAAAAAAAAAAAAAAAAAGTACCTTCCAGGGAGTTTCCCCAAGACCAAGCCTGCCACCTACAGGAAGGTGAAACAGGAGGCGCCAGTCGGTCAGCCTTTTCTTCTATTAAAATGCAGTGTGATAGTCAAAGGGGAAGTTGATCTGAGATGCCTGGGTCTCCTTCCTCACGACCAGGAAAGTATTTTAGCAAACGACAAATGTGTGAGGTGTTTTTCCTTCTTATTTAGTGAGGGAAAGTCCAGCTACTTCATTATACAAGACAGGGCAGAAAATTGCCTTAGAAATACTGAGGAATTCTTTTGGAAAAGTTACCTTGGAAACTCTGAAATTGGCCCCAGTGGTCCAGGGAGAGGTATGGTACCAATTTTTTTTGTGATTTCACAACCCCGTAAGGCAAATGCCAAAACCTGACCTGAGGCAGTAATTTTGAAAGCAGCTGTTCACCTTAGGAAGTGGCTGTAATCATGAACCAAAAAAAATCTCATCACTAAGCTTTAACCCTAGAATCCTAAACTTAAGAATACAAATGACCTTGGTCCAATCAGAATCATCTTACCTCAAAGAACCTTTGTGGATTTTCCTCTCATTGCAGGTTAGTTGTCAAGGGCTCATGAGATTACACAGCGCTAACTTTAAGTAAGACTCCAAGAGGCATCAAAAAGCAATAACAAAGACAAACTAGATAATCATACTCCAGTGTGGCATTAGAAGATATTTAACAGCCCCCACACTCTTTGGGTTGAGTGTGCCCCTGAGATGCTTGGTTAATTCTGGAGCAGAGCAAAGAGAAGTATCCCGAGGAAGATCCTTGACTGTCAACTCAATACAGCAGGTAGGAGCTCAAAGTCAAATTGCTGTATCTGAAGTAGCAATCCCAGCAAACCCTGAAAAGGAGGTGGCTGTGGCAATATCTTGGAAATCTGCTGGAAGTTCTTACTTTACACTTACGAACCTGTGGGTAGAGGATTAGACAGTTTCCTGAAGAAAAATGCAGGGAAGAAAGTAGTAATTCTGGGACCTTATCAGTAATAAAATAGTTCAACGTATTCTCATATTGTCCTTTTAATCTGGGCTATATCTATGCCCATGTCTCCCTTTTTAATCACATTTGTTTCTCCTTTTTTTAATGTATGAATGTCACCAAAGATTTATCTAATTTGATTCTATTTTTAAAGAATGAACATTTATCTTGATTAATTCATTTATTGTATTTTTTCTGTTTCACTTATTTCTGTTCATATTTTTGTTCATACTTTTATTCTTTCTATTTCCTTTGGCTTTATTCTGTTTTCTCTTTCTAATTTATTGAGATGAACATTAATTAATTAATCTTCAGTTTTTATTTGTGACGTGGTAAAAAGACCCATAAACCTGCATACCTCAACCATACCTCGGCTTTCTGTAACCCAAATGTAACAGGCAAGCAGTCCAAACCCACGCCATCTTGGCCCCTGCGACTTGTAATTTCCACCCTACCTAGACAATGTGTAAACAAATGCTTATCTTGACTTTTGTGAAGTGCTTAAGTAACAATCAGAATGTCAAAAGTCCCCTGGCCCTCGGAATGTCCAGAGCCCTTCACCCTCATCTTCGCCCAAGAATCCACTGGAATGTCCAGAGCCCCTCACCCTCATCTCTGCCCAGGAGGTGATTTACAGAATCTACTAGCCCTCAGAATGTCTGAAGCCCCTCACCCCCACCCCCGCCCCTCACCCTCACTCCCAAGGTGGTTGTATGGGTATAAAAGTCTTGACACCCTCCTTTTGGGGCCACAAGTTGGAGAGACGTGAGTCCTCCATGGCCGCCAGCAATAAAGACCCTGCAATTTGGCATACTTTTGTCTTGGTGTTGACTTTCTATGCTCGCTCCAGTACAACATATTATTATTATTTTTTTTTGAGACAAAGTCTCCCTCTGTTGCCCAGAGATGCAATATTGGCTCACTGCAACCTCCGCCTCCAGGATTCAAGCAATTCTCCTCCCTCAGCCTCTGGGATTACAGGCGCCCACCACCACGCCCAGCCAATTTTTTTGTATTTTTTAGTAGAGACAGGGTTTCACCATGTTAGCCAGGCTGGTTTCCAACTCCTAACCTCAAGTGATCTGCCCCTCTCAGCCTCCCAAAGTGCTAGGATTACAAGTGTGAGCCACTGCACCAGGCCTTCTATTCATTTCTTAAGTAAGCATGTAAGGCTACAAACTTTCCCCCAAAGAAACACTTTAATTGCATATCTTAATTTTTGATGTGAAGTATTTTCATTATCATTTAGTTCTAAGTGTTTAAGTTTTGATTTGATTTTTTTCTTTGATTTATGAGTCTTTTTTAAATTCCCAGGTATATGGAATTTTAAATTTTATTACTTTTTTTTTTTTGAGACAGAGTCTCACTCCATTGTGATTCTCCTGCCTCAGCCTCCCCAGTAGCTAGGATTACAGGTGCATGCCACCATGCTTGGCTAATTTTTTGCATTTTTAGTAGAGATGGGGTTTCACCATATTGGCCAGGCTGGTCTCAAACTCCTGGCCTCAGTTGATCCACCCACCCCCGCCCAGCCTGTTAATTTCTAACTCAATTGCATTGTTCTCAAGGAACATGTTCTACATAATACCTATTCTTTAAATTTGGTTTAGATTTGCTTCATGTCTTATATGATCATATGTGCTTAAGAAGGCAATGCATCTTTTAGGTGCTGGGTACAGAATCTGGCAGTGTTAGACACCCCAGCTTCTCAATACTGTCTTTTCTCGGTCTCCATGGCACTACCCTCCACTAATATTTTTGCCACCTCTCAGACTATTTCTTTTCTATTCTTTGCACTGGCTTCTCTTCCTCTGTTTTACCTATAAGAACTCTAATCCTCAGATCTTCCTATCTTTCCTATCTTCCTGCTTTTCTCCCTCCTCTCTGGATGATTTAATTCACACTGTGGCTGCAGTTTTCATCTATGTTATCATGGCTCACAAAGCAGCCTAATCTAGAACTCTCTCCTGAGCCCCAGGAACATATTTGTAACTGCATACTGGATAGCTCCAACTTGCTGTTCTGTTTCAAAGTACAAGAGATTCACTCTTACCTGTATTCTTGATCTTAGCTTAGAAACCTTGCCACTCTTTCATCCTTATCTTCCACACTAATCTAGTGCCAAGTCTTGTCCATTCTTCTCAGGCACCTCTTTTGAATCGGGCTTCTCCTCTGCATCTCTACTGCTATTCTTTTCATCCCAATACCCATTATGTCTTGCCTGAACATTGTTGCCAGGGTAATTTTCCTATAAATAGTGTTTTCTTGCTCTAAAAGCTTTACTGACTCTATTTTCAGCCCACAGCATGAAATGGAAGTGGGCCCCAACCTACTTTTCAGCATTATCTCTCAACCTTAAATCACCACTGCACACGCTGAACCCCTGCCACACTGAGCTTCTCACAGATCCCCGGACTGTAGGAGATATTTATGTCTCTGGGTTTTTGGACATGGCTCTACCTGGAAACTTGAAATGCTATTGTCTAGCCTCACTCACACCCTTACCCCAGTACACAGGAGAGCAAATGTGCATACACACACATACCCACAAACATACATTTATCTGGAAAATTCTACTCATGTGCAAGCAAGGTTAGAATATATATAAAAAAATATATATATAAAAAAAGAAAAAATATATATATATAAAAAAAACAACACTTGAGAAAAAGGTTTATTATTCTGTAGATGCTGACAATTGATGATTAACAAAATTTTAGCTGGAGACAAACAGGTGGGTAGGGAGAAGGCAGGAAACAGGAAGTCACCTGTCAGCAAATAGTCGCCTTCTCTTCATCATCTCTCTGCTGACTTGTTAGGAAATTTTCTTAAGCCGCCATAAAATAACATGTTCAATTCCACTTCTTCTCAGACACCTCGCTGCCCAGGCATTTGGCTAATTGGATGACTCTATATGGATGACTCTTTATTCCAATTCACTTTCATGTTACTTTCCCCTGGGATTGGTCACCTGGTAACCCTGATACCAGGCTTTTCTTTCTAGTAATTATGTTGTTTGTATTCTCTAGTAATTATCTCCTATTGAGTTTTCCTGAAGTTTACATTTATTTCTAAACCTACAATACATGGACATAAAGAAATATGTTATTTTCATAGGCTCATGTATAGTGTATATTTATATAAGAATATTTACCAGATATTTATTAAGAAGAAGAAAATTTCTGGGTTTTTGTTCAATTTCCTGCCAGATGAAAGTGACCCTCTCCCTACTAGTGTCTGTCCATGTGAGTATGGCTTTATGTGACTTTGACACATAAAGTGAGCTAATTCTTTACATTTCTGTGGGTGGTCAAGAGTAAGATTCAATGTCATTTCACAAATCAGTATTAAAAGAAGATTTTAGGCTGGGCACAGTGGCTCACACCTATAATCCTAAAACTTTGGGAAGCAAAGGCTGGTGGATCACCTGAGCTCAGGAGTTTGAGACCAGCCTGGCCAATATGTTGAAATCCCATCTGTACTAAAAATTTTTTTAAAAATCAGTTGAATATGGTGGCATACGCCTGTAATCCCAGCAACTCAGGAGGCTGAAGCAGGAGAACTGCTTGAACCTGGGAGGTGGAGGTTGCAGTGAACCAAGATGGCACCATGGCACTCCAGCCTGGGTGACAGAGCAAGACTCCAACTCAAAAAAAAAAAAGAAAGAAAGAAAGAAAAGATTTTAAAACTTCACTATCAGCCAAATAAACCTTAACAGCAGGGAAAAAAAAAACACTGAAAATAATAGACTTTATAATACAGTGTCTTTTCTTGTCTCCAGTTTGTGCTAAGTTATCTTCAAGTTAAATGCAAATGAAGAGTATCAATGTATATAATTTTTAGATATACAGTATACCCATGTAAATAATGTAAAACCATACTGTATATGTGTTAACACCAGGGCTTTTTAAAAAATATGCTATGTACAAACCTGAAAATATTTGTCTGATTCATGGACAAATCACTCAAACAAACAATTCATCTTTCCAGTCTTCATTTATTTATGCATTCAGCTGCCAGTTGTGGGTGGGTACAGAATGGCCATATAATTCAATATTGTAATACAAAGTGAAAAATGATGTAATAGATGCTATAAGTTTACAGAATATCAGTTAGCTCTAAAGCCCCCATGGAGGTGTAGAATAATGGGAAATGCTTCTATTCTTAATATGCTTAAGTTTGTATTTTAGATGAATAAGACATATATGTACACATATATACACTCAAAGATGAAACAAGTAATTCATAATTTTTGTTGCACATCTATTATTCCTCTTACCAGAAAACTGTATTCACATATAAGAATTTGTCAGATCTCAAAAGCAAGATTGGAAATCATAGTGATCACTGTATATTTTGATATAGAATGAAAATAAATTTAACTTTGAGGTATAGTTGAAACTGAAGTAAATTAGATGTGAAATTAGAATGAGTAAGTTCGAAGTGGTAACAAAAATAAGCCTTGTATGTATAAATTCAATGAAAGTATTTTTCTCCATACAGGCATAGCAAATATACGTAGAAAGATTTTACAAAGCTATTATGGGGACAAGGGTAACTTTATTTTAAAAGCGAATCTGCCATGTAACTTCGAACTAACCCTGAGTTTGGGAATGCCTCCAAAATGGCTAGCTGATATATTACTCTTCATGTAGAAGCATCTATTTATTGTAGGTTTCCTCCAAAACAACCCTTGTTGTCACAGAAATCACAGGCTGTGATGCCCAAAGCTGCCAACACATTCCTTCCAGAGCACGTATGTTTTCTTCTCAAGATATAAGCCCTGAGTCTGGGGGCTTGAGGTGCGGAGATCTACCTATCTCGTGTATGCCCAAAACTACACTTCTATCTGTAAGTTCCCCACAATAAATTACCCAAAATCAACAAAGTGGATGTGTCCACTTCCTTCTTTGGTTTTTCATCACCTTTGGCATTTAGGAGCTGCTTTGCCCTTTCACGGAACAGATAGAGTCTTTAAATTATTTGGTGATGTTCATGTTGCTTATTATTAAAGCAGAGCACTCGAAATACCCAACAAGACTCTCAGAATTCCCAAAATAAAAAAGCTTGAGCCCAGATTAATAGTTCTTGATAGAGTTATACTTACAAGGGTCACTGCCACATGACAGTTCAATATAACTTGTTCAACCACACTCCATAACATACAGCTGTGGTAAATATTAAGGAATAAATGAACTAGAGGTGGTAATGCTGTTACCTTGGTTATTCAATTCACTCAAGCTAATATAATTCTAGGTATAAAAGCCATTTTAACTGCGTGTGGTGGCACATGCCCATAGTCCCAGTTACTTGGGAGACTGAAGGGAGGATTGCTTGAGCCCAGGAGTTCTAGGCTGTAGTGCCTGAAGCTCCACTGGGCGTCTGCACTAAGTCTGGCATCAATATGGCGACCCCTTGTGAGCAGGGGAACATCAGGTTGCCAGAGGAAGAGTGAACTGCCCCAGGTTGGAAACCTCTGTCAAAACTCCCATGCTGATCAGTAGTGAGATGGTGCCTATGAACAGTCACTGCACCCCAGCCTGGGCAATATAGTAAGACCCATCTCAAAAATAAATTAATTAATTTAATTAAGTTTCCTAAAGTCAGTTAAGCTAAAATATAACTGGGTTGAAGAAAATGTCAGCAAAACTAGAATAATAGTTAATGTTTACATATTAAATACTTATGAACTACCAGGCACAGACCTAAGTGCTTTAGAAATATTGTCACATTTAATCCTCCCAACAACCTGATGTAGTAGTTACTAATAAATTGCCAACTTACATATAAGGAAACAGAAACTAAAGGAAGTTAAACAAGTCATTCAATCTTACAAACATGATCAATGGAAGAGCACAAGTGTCCAGAATCCTTACTCTTTCCCATTTTGCTGTTCTGCCTCTAACATATTGGACACAGAACTGAAATTTGAATGAGGTACTGAAAGTTGAGTATCATTTTCCTGGTAGAGGAAAGGGAATGGGCACTTTTTTCTGGCTGGAAGAGAGGGGGGAGCTGGTAAAGAGTCACAGAAGTGGGAGGGTATCTCTTCCAAGAGGAGCAAATACACGGTGCCTTGTGCATACAATGTGACAGTGCTGGAAGATGAGACTGGAAGGGACACTTGGGCCCCGTTTGTTAGGGCTCTTCTGCACGTAGGAATTTTAACTTGATCCTAAAGGCACTGGCTAGTCAATGAAGGCTTACACTGGAGAATGACAACTCAGATGTCAGTGTGGAGGGTGGATTGGATGCATATTAAGGAATACTTCCTAATAATCCAAACAAGAGGTCATGGTGAACTAAACTAAGGCAGGAACTATCAACGTAATAAAGATACAGATGTTAGAGGGGTAAAAGAAGAAATATTCTCCCCACCTTCCCCAGGCACACAGGTGCAAGCCATTCAGTGGGCTGCTGGGTACATGCAAAAGTGGTAAGTGGTCAGCAAAAGAATGCTGTCCTGAGTTTTTCACACTTCAGTGATTTTTCTGGCTGTGAGTTCTTCACCAATCCAGATGAGGAATCATCACTTGTGACTTCAGAGGAAAGAGTAATTGTAAAATTCATTAAGTTTCTGAATGAAGATGTGTAATGTCTTCCAAGAAAATAATTAAACCACCACGGGGCAACGACTCTCATCTGTACAATTTAAAGTCATGAAGTGGGTCATTGCTTAGTGTCTCATATCTCATTTACATGTAGCTAATACATAATCATTCTCCATCTGGCTAAAATTAATCACATTATTCTTTGTGCCAGGAAAAATATTTGTTTCATTTTAGAGGTTTTGGTATGCTATCAAATGTAGTCTAATGTACATCTGAATTATTCATTCTCCTTTTCTTGAAATATTTGAATCTTACTAAAATGAAAAGAAAAAGTAGAATATATAGTATATTCAATTAAAGTTCTCAGCTTGGGTGTGGTGACCCATGCCTTTAATCCCAGCACTCTGGGAAATCAAGGTGGGCAGATCACTTGATCCCAGGAGTTGGAGACCAGTCTGGGCAACATGCCAAAAACCCATCTCTATCATATAAACATATATATACACATATACTCTCTCTCGCTCTCTCTCTCTCTCTATCTATATATATATATACACACACACACTATATATATATATATATATATATATATATATATATATGTAAATTAGTGGGGCATGGTGGCATGCACCTGTAGTCCTAGCTACTCCAGAATCTGGTGGGAGGATCACCTGAGCCTGGGGAGGTCAAGGCTGCAGTGAGCTGTGATTGCACCACTGCACTCCAGTTTGGGTGACAAAGAAAGACCCCGTCTCAAAGTAATAATAATAATAATAATAATAAAAGTTCTCATTTCAAAGAGCACAGAGCCCATAATAGAAGAGGGCTGGAATGGAATAGTCTTATTCCTACTTAAAAGACAGGGAAACCAAACAGATGTGTGCCAAGCTACCATGTGTTGAGGTGCCCAATTAGGACAACGAGCCAAACTGAAAGTAACAATCAATTCATTTGCTGTGACAGTGCAAGCAAGAGTCAAAAGAGAAACGCAGTGGCTCCCTAGTGTTTTTTCCCAATGGAACAGTGCCAGGCAATGGTCAAACGGAAGCACAGGTAGGGGAAATCATTTCACGACCAAGGAGCTCCAAACAAAAGATTCCTGCTTTTTATGGACTTGTAGGGCCATGGAAAGAAAGGGGGAGGGGGGAAGGGCTAGGAGTGAAAAGGTCTGGAGTCAAAGTGGATAAAACTGTCTCACCAAGGCCCACAATAACAAGGTCTCAGCAGAGCTGCCTGGGAAGTGTCTCAGACAGTCAAGAGGCTTCTGAATGGAGGTGCCTGAGCTGGGAATGCAGTTACACATACTAGCATTGCAGCCCAAAGGGGCCTACGTCATCAACTGCAACTCCCTCCAGAAAACTACAATGCACTGATTATACAAGTTAGATGTGGGGAGAGCAGCTTCTCTCATGAGGCCTTCCAGGTAACACCTTGTAACCGCCTGTGGTAGGGCCTGAAAGATCACACATGGGACAGAGTCCTGGAACCACACTCCAAGAGTATCCATATCTGGTAATAAATGGGGTGGATTCAGGTGTCCAGTAGGCCAACCTGTCAAAAGCCACACATTGTGAATAAAAAGCATAAAGGAAATGTTCTGCTTTAATGTCAGGCAATTCTAGGGGTATTGGCTATCTTGATTTTATATATCTGGGACCCAGTGCTTGGGTACAGAAAAGATAAACTGAAATTTTCTTTTTCATTTCCTAACTCTGCTGATTCCCTACCTATCAGACTTTGAAAAGAAAAAGAAAGGAAAAAAGAATGAGGCTCAAATATTTGACCTTCTTCAGTCCTGTCATCATTCTCTGTGTCAGTCTTCACCACAAGAAAAGTAGGCAGCAGCACATACTATGTAATTCAGAGCACTGACAAGAGTCTCCCCCATCTGCCTTGGAGGCAACTCATAGTTCAGAAATCTCTTACACGTGTTCCCAATTTTCATTCTTAGTACCTCTCACTTAGATTATTGTAATAGACTCCTGATTACTATCCCTGCCTCTGGTTTATTTCTCCCACCAGAATATCTGGCAAGCAATAAGAGATATAGAACTGGAACTTCTTTGGAAGTTAGTTGTGTAGAGGTGGTAATTGAAACCCATTAGGAAGGAATAAGGTCTCCTGGACAGGAGTGTAGCTTTAAAAACAAACAACTTTTCCTCCCTTTTTTTTTCCCCCCTGAAACAATGTCTCTTTTTGTCACCTAGGTTAGAGTGCAGTGGCATAATCATGGCTTGCAGCAGCCACAATCACCCAGGCTCAAGCAATCCTCCCACTTCAGCCTCCTGAGTAGCTGGGACTACAGGCATGAGCCACCATGCCTCACTTACTCAAAAAAAAAATTGTAGAGATGGATTCTCACTATGCTGCCCAGGCTGGTCTCAACTCTTGGACTCAAGGAATTCTCCCATCTTGGCCTTCCAAAGTGCTGGAATTACAGGCTTGAGCCACCACTCCTGCCAAAAAAAAAAAAAAAAAAAAATTTCTACTAGTGAATGAGGGGCATACCCATTTGTTTATTTGTTCACAAAATAATCATTGTGAATATTTATTATTATATAATTACTGTACTCTAGAAATTAAAATATTCTACCTAGAAAATAATGAGGTGGGGTTTCCAGCAATGGTTTCATATACAAGATGACATTTAAGAGAGAAGAAGAAAGGAGAAAGGAAGAGGAAGAAAAATATGTGAGCATAAAGCATCCTGACATATTCAAAATTTTGCAAGCATTTCCCTGTGTTTGGATATTGGGGGTATCTTAATCCATTTTGTGCTGCTTCAACAGAATATCAATAATAATGGAGGACTTCAACATCCTACTGACAGCACTAGACAGATCACTGAGGCAGAAAAATCAATGAAGAAACTCTGGACTTCAGCTGGACTCCAGACCAAATGGACCTAACAGACATCTAAAGAACATCCTTCCAACAACCATAGAATATGCATTCTTCTCATCTCTACATGGAACATTTTCCCAAATTGACTATATGTTTGGCCACAAAGCAAGTATCAATAAAATTTTTTAAAAACCTAAATCATATCAAGTATCTTCTTAGATCACAGTAGAATAAAATTAGAAATCAATACCAAGAGGAACTTTCCGAACTACACAAACGTGGAAGCTAAACAACTTGCTCCTGAATGACTTTTGGATAAACAATGAAATTGAGAATTTTTTTTTAATCTTCAAAAAAAAAAAATACAGTATACCAAAACATCTGGGATACAGGAAAAGCAGTGTTAAGTAGAAAGTTGATAGCATTAAATGCTTACATCAAAAGATAGAAAGATCTCAAATTAGTAACCTAATGCCACACCTCAAGGAAGTAGAAAAACAGGAACAATCCAAAACCAAAGCTAGTGGAAGAAAAAATAAAGATGAGAGAGGAACTAGATGAAACAAAGACCAAAAATATGACACAAAAGATAAACAAAACAAAATATTGGTGCTTTGAAAGGATAAGCAAAATTGATAGACTTCTAGTTAAATAAGAAAAAAACAAGAGAAGATTCAAATAAGTGCAACCAGAAATGTGAAAAGTGATATTAAAACTGATACCCCAGAAATACAAAAAATCATCAGAGTACTATGAACCCCTCTGTGTACATGAACTAGAAAACCTAGAGGAAATGGACACATTACTGGAAACATACAACCCTCCAACATTGAACCAGGAAGAAATAGAAACCGTGAACAGCCCAATAATGACTAATAAAATTGAATCAGTAATTTTAAAATTCTAACAACAAAAAAAAAGCCCTTCCAGGGCCAGATGGATTCACAGCCAAATTCTACAAGATGTGGAATCAACCTAAATGTCCAACAACAAATGAATGGATAAAGAAAATGTGGTATATAGACACAATGGAATATTATTCAGCCATAAAAAGAATGAAATCTTGTCATCTGTGATGACATAGATGAACCTGGAGGACATCATGTTAAGTGAAATAAGCCAGACGCAGAAAGACAAATACTGCATGGTTCATATGTGAAATCTAAAAAAAAAAAAGGTACCATAGAAACAGAGAACAGAACAGCAGTTACCACATACTGAAAAGAGAAATGAGGAAGGGAGGATAGGAGAGGTTGGTCAATGAGCAAAGTTAGGATTAGATAGGAGGAATAAATTCTGATCATCTATTGCACAGTAGGGTGACTATGGTTAACAGTTAAATATCGTATATTATAAAATAGCTAGAAGAGAGGCTTTTGAATGATCTCACCACAAAGAAATGATAAGTACATAAGGTGATGGATGCCTTAACTACTCTAATTGGATCATTCTACAACATATATAGGTATTGAATCATTAAATTAAACCTCATAAATATGTATAATAACAATATGTAAATTAATACAATAAATCTAAATTTTTAATAAAATAGAGAGAGAGAGAGAGAGAGAGAATGTGTGTGTGTGTGTGTATAAAAGCTCAAAGGCCAGGATTTTTGTCTGATGTTCAGAATATGGTGCAACACATACTATGACATATTCAATAAATATTTCTTGGTCATTCAATGCAAAATAGTGGGTCAAATGTCATTTCTAAGTATTCTCATGAGAATCTCAGTGACTTTTTAGGTTCATGAATCTGTATAAAATGAAAACTTTTGACATCTCAAGCTGTTGTTATAACCAGCATTTCAAGACTCATGCATCATGCACTTGGTTCACTCCCTCTTACAGGCTACATGCAACGGAGCATGTGATCGGAAGATAATTCCCAATGATGGACTAGCAGGAGATGCAGATCAAGAGAGAACTTCAGGATCTTTCCATTTCTGATTACATGTTAACATCACTAAATGTGACTGATTTAACCTTAAAAGTACTGCACTGTAAAAGGATATTTCTGTGTTATTATTTATTCATTCATTCAAAAAATATTGTGTGGAGTATTTACTATGCCCTAGAAATTCAATGAAAACACTTGACAAGATTTTAGCATTTAATCCTCTGGACAGTTTTATGAAGTATGTATACTATTATCCCCATTTTTTTTTTTCCGACAGGGTCTCACTTTGTCACCCAGGCTGGAGTGCAGTGGCACAAACATGGAATACTGCAGCCTCGACCTCCTGGGCTCCAGTGATCCTCCTGCATCAGCACCGCCCCCCTCCCACCCCACCCCACCAAATAGCTGGGACTACAGGCACAAGCCACTATGCCTGGCTAATTTTTTTTTTGTATTTTTTTGTAGAGATGGGGTTTCATCATGTTGCCAGGCTGGCCTCAAACTCCTGAGTTCAAGCAATCTGCCAACCTTGGCCACTCAAAGTGCTAGGAATACAGGCATGAATCACTGCACTTGGCCAATTGGCCCCATTTTTAAGACGAGGAACCTGAAGCTTACAGAAGTTGTCACCTGCTGAATGCACACAAGTGACAAGTGGCAGAGCCACGATTTGAATATGAAAAGTCTAACTTCAGAGACTTCATTGTAATCACCACACTTTGGCCCGCCCCTCACCATCTATTCAAAGATTCCGTGATTTGTTCCTCTACCATGGTGGCTTATCACATTTTATCTCATATAAGATATACTGTTAAAATTATGGTTTTGAATGATACATAGACTTTAAAATATTAGGATATTTAAGTTTAGAAACTTTATATTCAACTTGGTTTAACAAGTTCTTTGGCCTCAGCATTGGAAGTAGCTGAGGAGGAAGGCTTAGCTTCCTCCTCATTTGGCTTAGGGCCAAAATGAGGCAGAAAGATTTATTTTTCAACCCTATAGGTACAGGAAAAGGGCTGAGTCACCCCACTTTCCCCAGCTAGATTCTGAAAGAATCTAGCATCTTTCCATACAGCAGAAGTCACCTTTGCCATTGACAGCCTCTGCTTCACCAAGTAGTATTCTATTGGCTCTTCTTTTGGCTCACAGAAATATTAGGGTGGCTAGATTTCCTTCTTAGTGCTCAGGAAGAATTCCAAACCCCAGATATATCGAGACAGAAAAAAAATTTTACCTTTCTCTGGCTTTTTTTTTTTTTAACAGAAAGAGGATTGGTAAAGGAGATAATCCTAGTTTTTTTTTAAATATATATTTTAAATAAATCCTAAGCATGGTACTCCCCAAAGTCGCTAAGCTGATAGGTTAGATTACAAAATGAACACTTGGCCTCTTTTATTGTACTTTCCCTCTAACTGTCTGATAGGCCCCAGTTCCCAAAACAACTTTGAACTGCTCTTTCAGCCCCACAATTCAGATATAACGATTCTGATTCTGAATTTTTCTTTAGACCTTCCCTCTCTTCTTCCACATACTGAGTTGGCTCTGATAATGCTATAAAGTAGTAGCATTCCTACTTTGTAACAGGAATGGAAAGGAAATCTGGCCATATTCAGGAGCTCTATGTTTATGAATCCATATTACAAGGTAGTAGCATTATCAGAGCCAACTTAATATGTAGAAGAGAGGGAATTCACTTTGTAACTTAAGTAACAGCCAACTTAAAACATCACAGTCTCTTTACTTCTTAGCACAGAAAAATACTTAATGAAGATTCAATATATCTATCAACTACAGTGCAACTTGGTTGCTGGCAAATAGAAAGTAAAGAAAGACTTGAAGAAGAGAAAAAGGAAAGAAGTAAGAAAGAAGGGAAACTATTAGTAAATTCTGTCTGTGGTATAATACATGCTTTTATATTTCTCTCAATATTATCCTTAAACAGCCTCTCTAATACCCACCAGTGAGCCTAAAGTTTTATTTACTGCAGGAGTTTAGAATGCCCTGAATTTCTGGTTTTGACAGGGCAGGTATTTTACATTCCGAGTGTAAAATTATCTGGTTCATGCAAGAAAGTCAAGAGGAAATGAAGCTGTATGTTCATCCTAATTTTTTTCTCTCTACCCACCCTTGTGCCCAAATACCTTCCTCCTAGGCCCACACTCTAGTCCTGAGTTTACCAACAAAGTCTCAGCATCTCTACATATGAAAGGGCTGGGGCAGAATACAAGAACAGGAAATAAATAATGGATGCTTAGCTTGGCTGGTGACAGACTGTTTCAGCACTAGCAGAATCTGCAGGAGTTCAGATGCAATTCTGCTGATCTGGAAAGCTCTTGGGTAAAAGAGAAGGGAAGGGAAATCTGGCCATATTCAGGAGCTCCATGATTATGAACCCATATTCCATAGTTATCACAGGGCAACCAGGGTGATCCTACACAATTCAAACATTTGTGGTAGTCAAGAGTGTGATGTGAGGCACATGGAAATAGCCACCTATTCAGAAAGAGGTCTCTATTGCTGGGTCTGAAATGCCCCTTTCACACATCAAACCTTGATGACATCCTAGTTTCAACATTAGGACATCAAAGGAACTACATTATATCACTCAGGTACTCAAATCCAAAGGGAATTGATTAAAAGACTTTAGTGGGAGGGAGTGTTGTCAGCAAGATGGTGGAATAGGAAGATACAGGCCCTCCTTTCTCCACAGTTATTGTTAACCCAGCTAAGTTAACAATATACGGACCAGAATAACTCTGTGAGAACTCTGGAGACAGGTTGAGAAGCTACAGCACCCAGGTGATTGTAAAACCAAGAAGGATTTTGGCAAGATGGATAGACAATTTTGCAGCATCTGGCATGCCCATCTGTGTCCTTTCCTTTATGTGGCATAAACCTGAGCAACTTGGGAGTCAACAGAATAACGAACCATGCATTCAATGTTCTGGCTTATCTGAGGGCTGCCCAAGGGATTAGTTTCCATCTCACCTAACAGAAATCAGTGCTGACAGGACCAGGTCAAGCATTTGGAAGTCACCAAAAACAGAGGTGAGTAGCAGGTTAGAGTTGCAGTTCCACAGGCAGACACCAGAAGGAGTAAGAGATCAGAAAAGGTTTGGGAGGTCCTAGATCCTCCCTCCAGCAGGGCCGATTGGTGAAGGTCTTTTCCTCTATGAAGCCAAAGACTGGAAAAAGTCTTCAAATGCCCAAGTTCTAGCAAAACATTATAAGACACCCAAAGAAACAGAGAAATGTGGCCCAAATGATCAAATAAAACTTCAGAAATCAATTCTGAAGAAATGTGATCCATGAGTTGCCTGAAAAGGAATTTAAAATGACTATCATAAAGATGCTTTAAAAAAGATAACAAACACTATCATAAAGATGGTATCAAAAAGATAACAAACACTGATAGGCAACTAAATAAAATCAAGGAAAGGATGCACAAACCAAATGAGAATATCAACAAGGAGACAGAAATTATAAAAAAAGAACCAAGCAAATTCTGGAGCTGAAAAATATAATAACTGTACTAAAAAAAATTAGTAGAAGGATCCAACAGCAGACTTGATCAGGCGAAAGAAATAGCAAACTTGAAGACAGGTCGTGTAAAGTCATTGAGTCAGAGTCTTCAACAAATGGTGATGGGAAAACTGGATATCCACATCCAAAAGAATGAAGTTGGAAACCTGTTTCACCCTATATGCAAAAATTAACTCAAAATGGATTAAAGATTTGAACATGAGATCTAAAACTGTAAAACTCTAAGAAGAAAACAGGGGAAAATCTCTTAACATTAGTCTTGGCAATGATTTCTGAAATATGACCCCCAAAGCACAGACAAAAAAAGCAAAAATAGACAGTTGGGACTACATAAAACTTAACTTTTGTGCATCAAAGGTCAGAATCAACATAGTGAAAAGGACATCTATAAAATGAGATGAAATATTTGCAAATCATATTATCTACTTAGGGCTTAATATCCAGAATATATAAAGAACTCCTACAACTCAACAACAAAATCAAACAACTCGACTTAAAAATGGGCAAAGGACTTGAATAGATATTTCTCTAAAGATGATATAAAAATGACCAGCAAGCATATGAAAAGATGCTCAACATCACTCTATATCTAAGAAATGCAAATCAAAACCACAATGAGGTATTACTGACCACCCATTAAAATGGCTATTATGCAAAAAAACCAAACAACAACAACAAAACTCAGAAAATAACAAATGTTGATAAGGATGAGAAGAAATTGGAACACTTGTGCACTGTTGGTGGATTGTAAAATGGTGCAACCACTATGGTAAACAGTATGGATTTTCCTCACCAAATTAAAAATAAAACTCATATGATCCAACACTCCAGCTTCTGGGTACAAATCCAAAACCACTGAAAGCAAGGTCTTGAAGAGCTATTTCTACACCCATGTTCACAGCAGCACTATTTACAATAGCCAAAAGGTGAAAGCAATCCAAATATCCATCAACAGATGAACAGATAAGCAAAAGTATTACATACAATGAAATATTATTCAGCTATTAATATAAAAAGGAAGTAAATCCTGTCACATGCTGCAACATGAATGAACCTTGAGGACATTTTATAAAGTGAAACAAGCCAGTCGCACACACAAAAAAGGCAAATACAATATGATTCCACTTATATGGGGTATCTAGAGTAGTCAAATACATAAAAACGGAAAGCAGAATGGTGGTTGCCAGAGGCTGGAAGAAGAGAAAGTGTGGTTGTTTTTTAATGGGTATAGAGTTTCAGTTTGCAAGATGAAAAAGTTCTGGAGATTTGTTTCACAACAAAGCAATTATATGTAATACTGCAGACCCATACCCTTAAAAATAGTCAAAATGGTAAATTTTATGTCATGCATTTTTTTACCACAAGTTTTTACAAACCCTATAAGGGTATGGGGGAGGAGGGAGTTAGTGTTTAGTGGGTACAGAGTTTCAGTTTTGTAAGATAAAAAGAGTTCTGGGATGAATGGTGGTAATGGTTGCACAACAATGTGAATGTACTTAATGCCACTAAACTACACTTAAAACTCCTGGCCAACATGGTGAAACCCCATCTCTACTAAAAATACAAAAATTAGCTGGGCGTGCGTGCCTGTAGTCCCAGCTGCTCGGGAGGCTGAGGCAGGAGAATCTCTTGAACCCAGGAGGCAGAGGTTGCAGTGAGCCAAGATTGCACCACTGAACTCTAACCTGGCAACAGAGCAAGACTTGATCTAAAAAAAAAAAAATGGTTTCAGGGCCAGGCACAGTGGCTCACATCTGTAATTCCAGCACTTTGGAAAGACAAGGTAGGTGGATCACCTGAGATCAGGAGTTCAAGACCAACCTGGTCAACATGGTGAAACCCCATCTCTACTAAAAATGCAAAAATTAGCTGGATGTGGTGGTACACTCCTGTAATCCCAGCTACTCCGGAGGCTGAAGTGGGAAAATCACTTGAACCCAGAGGCGGAAGTTGCAGTGGGCCAAGATCACACCACTGCACTCCAGCCTGGGCAACAGAATAAGACTTCATCTTTTAAAAAAAATGGTTTCAGATGGTAAATTTAGCTCTGTTTTACAATTAAAAAATAATAATAACCTACAGTTATTAGCATAACAATGAATCCACTTCAAATCTAAATTGTGTTCCACTTTCCCTGGTATAGCACCTGCAGAATCCATCACACACATTATATAAATATTCCCAAAAGTTTGCTAACATAAATAAGTAAAATACTACAAGAAAAAAAGGCTGTGGAGTAGCTCTCAGAATCACCATGTAGGCTAAATAACTAGACTCAAGGCTGCATAAGCAGGAAGAGAGCCCCAAATCATACAACTAAATAAATCCACAGTGCAGGCAGCATGTCACCTCTGGCAGTCACTGGACCCTGTGGTCTGCACCACTACCACCAGATTCTGTCACTAGCAATACTGTCAAAGCAGCACACAAATCCTTCTTCCAAAAGATTAAAAACTAAGGAACCTGGCCGGGCGTGCTGGCTCATGCCTGTAATCCCAGCACTTTGAGAGGCTGAGGCAGGCAGATCACTTGAGGTCAGGAGTTTGAAACTAGTCTGGCCAATATGGTGAAATCCCATCTCTACTAAAAATACAAAAATTAGCCAGGCATGGTGGCTGGTACCTGTAATCCCAGCTACTTGGGAGGCTGAGGCAGGAGAATCGCTTGAACCCAGGAGGCAGAGGTAGCAATGAGCCAAGATCGCACCACTGCACTCTAGCCTGGGTGACAAGAGCAAGACTCCATCTCAAAAAAAAAAAAAAAAGAGAAAAGAAAACATTTCTTCCCTGCCCAACCTCATCTCTAGGAAGACTGGCTGTTTTGCTATTAAGTCACCTTGGTGGGGCGTGGGCCTGTGTTTCCTTTGTTGTGTTGTGTAGAATATGTAGTTCTCCTCTCCATCCTCGAAGTCCATCTCTCTTCCTGCACCACACACCAGAGTGTCCCACAGGGCAGGAATGAGAGATGGCCAGCCTCGGTGACATGTATTCCCCCTCTTACCTTAAGGCTGTGATTCTTCCTCTCTTCTTTTCTCTTCCTGGCAGTATTACTCTGCTCCTTGTACCTATGAGCTGGCCCTGAAGTACCTGAACATCGCCTTCACCATGGTGTTTTCCCTGGAATGCGTCCTGAAGGTCATCGCTTTTGGATTTTTGGTACGTTGCTGAATCCTTCCCAGCACTGGGCTTTCTCTTTCTGTTGGGTGCCTTCTCAGCCTTTGTTGAAAGGGTAGTGGTTACTGCTATTCCAGAAATCACCCACCTAGACGTGGGCTCATTTTGTCTGCCCAGTAAACTGCCGTAGAGACAAGATGATGTGTCAGCAGGTTGGGAGAAAGGGCAAAGGAAACCACGTCCCAGGTTCATGCTCGTGGAGCCCTCAGTGCTCGTCCTGTGAAATTTCTGTCAGCAGTCCAGAGGTGGCCATCATTAGATTTTACTGGAACTGCAACTTATGTGTAGATGAAGGAGCAAGCCAAAGATTGGACTAATAACCTTTGAGTGCTTATTTACCGGTAAAAGTTGTAAGAGTCTTATAAAAATGGGGAAATACGTATCCCTCTTAGCCTCAAACATAGCAAATAATACATTTTACCTATTAGTCCTTCTGCCATTGTAACATGAAGAGTAATTTCTACCAAAGGGACTGTAAGAGATTCTTGGACCAGCATTGTAAGGAAGGACTGCATTTCTTAACTTGATTAAGAATTATAGAGAGAAGACGGGAAAAGTAATTATTCAGCCATTAAACAAACATTTTTCTGAGGACTGTTTAAGGCCCAGGGATGAGGCACAGAGATCTGGAAGATATATGTAAGGTGTTTAGGATGCAGTCTTTACCTTTGTGTGTGCATAGTCTAGAAAACAAAGATGTGTGCCACAATAATTATTGTGTATGCCTATAAAGACTAATGACCTTTAAGTGTGTGTACGTGTGTGTGTGTGCGTGTGTGTGTGTGTGTGGAGTGCAAGGGGAAGGATCCTGGAATTAAGTTTGAGGGGGTTTGGGGATGATGAATTTTTCTGGCATGAGCCCTCTTTTTTCTTCTCCTCAACTATTAATAATTATAATTGGCAAATTCTTGCATCTGTTCTCAAGAGTGTTAAGAAAACCTAGCCCTTTGCTTCAGTGTCCTATAAACAAGATAATCCCCTCTGCCACCCTCCCCCCACCTGGCTTCAGTGTGTGCAGCGAGTTCAGTGGGATGCAAGCCCACGTGACAGCTGTTTCAAACTTTTAGGGTGGGAGCCACCATTTCTAATGACGTGTGTATACAGCTTTCCCTGCAAGATGGAGAACTTTGCTCGTTATCTGAATAAGTGTTTGTCTGGTAGCAGCTTTAACAGGGACTTTGGGCTGAGTCTGATAATTGCGAGTGTTGATTGTGGGGGCTGCTTTCGGCCTCCCAGTGGTTCTTTGAAAAACTATTAATTTGATCATTTTGGGCGGAGAGTTTAAGGGAACCAATTGCAGGTGGCTGCATTGTGTTTGCCTGACTCTCTTTTGAGTGTTTTGAGACTTGGGGAAATAAAAAAGTAGAAGAAACTACCACCAACAAAGATGCCTTTATAAGACAGTCTAGCCCTGACAGGGGGTTGCTGAGAGAGAGGGAGAAGGCAGCACCACAACAGGGAAAGTTTTTCTTTGCATGTTGGTTACTTGTATGTGGTGTTGACATTGTCTGTGACTTAAGTCCCATTATGTGTCTAATTATGGTGAATGCTGAAAATATACTCACAGCCTTAACTAAATTCAGCCCTTGAAGCCTGCCTCCTTCCCACCCTACCCCCATGTTTTCATTCACGGTCTAGAGGCATTTTCGCACTATAAAAGGTACCACTAGTTCCGATAAGTCTTTACATTGTTAAGGCACTCTAAGCTTTCAGAATATCCTAATATATACTATTTCATTAGACCTTCTCAATGACTCTGAAATAGCCAAGGCATACGCCACTGTCATAATTGCCATTATTGTTATTATTATTTTAAATGAGGAAATTGAAATTCAGAAAAATTGTATATGTTCTTAAAGATTACACAATGAAAGGCAATAGAACTGCAAGGCAGAACGGGAATAAAAAGGGAAGGGAAAAAGAAAAAGAGGGAAAGATGTAACATACATTGGTTGCCTATTAAGAACCAAATGCTTTACATATTGTAGATGAGCGTTCTTATTTTCGTTTATGGATGTACTGGAGCTCAGAAAGATTGAATACTTCGGCCAAGGTTAGGAAGAGGTAGAGCCAGGATTCAGACCCTGTTCTATCTGACTTCAAAGCTCACAATAATCTACTAGTCTACGTTACACTATACTATTCTGTACCATATACCACAGTGTGCTAGTCTATACCACAGCATGCTATTCTGTATTGTAAAGGATCCTTGAATCCAGAGCTTCTGGTTCTCTGAGACCTAGATCCATGCACCAAGATTTGGGAAGAATTAAAACCAAGAATTAGGAAGTTCACCCCAGGTTGGACAGTAGGAGAGCCCTGAGAATTGAGGAGTTCAGAGACTTAATTTAGCTTTACCACTGATAGATTAAGTATTCTAACGGAAAGTGAGTTTACGCAACTGTGTGCTTCAGTTTCTCCACATGCCCCCTAGGTACATGTGGCTTTGGAATAAGTCCTCTCTCAGCCTCGTTTTCTCATGCATAAAATAAGGATAATGGTAGCCACCGTATGGCCTTAGCTTCTTTGTTGTAGGTATCCAATTAAATGATATTCATAAGCTTCTCAGTGGCTGCTCATTAAATGTAACTCCTCTCTCCCCACACTCTTTTTCTCTCTTTATTGGATATTTTCCCCTCACTCCTCTTGCCAACTCTTCCATTCAGGACTCTATGATCTTGTATTTGTCACTCCCTGCCTCTAGGATCCATGAGAGGAAGAAATGAGTTGAAAGAAGGCCAAAGGCCTAGTCTAGTGTCTGGCTCATGTCGTAGGAATTCAGTGATGCTAGTTTTGAGGCTGAGAAGGGGTATACTTCTGCAGTGCTCTGAGAGTCTCCTATTTTTTATTCCAAGGATAGAATAAAATAATCCATTGTCCTGTGATCTTGCTGAAGATCTCAATTACAGATGTTTGAAATTTTCTCCTCCTTGTACTTTGTCTTCTCTGGATTTCTGCAGTCTGTTGATTTTAATCTCTGCTTTCAGTGTTACAGACCGCCCTTAAATGTCCCAGGGGCAAGCAAGTGAATTTTTTTGAGATGCGAGTGTCCTGTTTGTTTGTATGTTTGTTTTTAAAGGAGCATAGTCTAAGATCTGTGTTCATCTGAGCTTAGGAGATGGATGCATAGTCTTCCCTCTTCTGTGGAGTGGAGTGTTATCTGGTTGGTGGATTTTCCAGGCTCTTTATGTCACTTTCAGCCCACTCGTTTTCTTACTGCTTCCTTGTACTTAGCTACATCTCCTCAGAAGGTGTAACTGCAGAGAAGAGGGGAAAGATGAAGTCTGTTCATCCTGTTACCAATCAGTAGTTGGTTTGAAAAAGCTCAATGGAGTTAGAAGGAGATTTTCGGCACATCTGTAACCTTTAGTCACTTATGACTTGGGTCACCTTTGTTGATAGTTGTAAGTCAGACTGTATTTTATCGGGCACATGGTACAATATAAATAATTTAAAAGTTATAGCTGTATGACCGTGGCAATGGTTTCACAGGTACAAATGCATCCCAAACTCATCAAGATATATACATTAAATATGGATAGCTTTTTATTTGTCAATCATGCCTCCATAAAGAGACTTTTAAATAAATATATAAATATTTGTTAAAAATAAAAATTGAAAAAAATCCTCTTTTTTTTTTAACATATGAGCTTTTGGTGACAGTTTCAAAAATAAAGTCTTCAAATAGTGATGGAACTGCTTCCCAAATGAGAAATTCCCAGATTAGTAAAGGAGAAATGGCATCTCTGGTTAGAAATGGGAAACTTAAGCCAAAGTAAGAGTGAACTTATGCATGGATCGACAAGTTTTATTTCCAAGTGACAAACAAAGTTATATAATGAGAGATGTCATTTGTCCTTTTTTTTTCTTTCCTTTTTCTGATGTTCCTATGACTGAATTCATTCGGCAGAACTATTTCCGAGACACCTGGAATATCTTTGACTTCATCACCGTGATTGGCAGTATCACAGAAATTATCCTGACAGACAGCAAGGTGAATGGCTTATACGATCCATGTCTGTAAGCTTGGTCCTGGAGTAGCATTTTAAAAACTCCTCTGTACATTCAGTCCATTTTTAACCCACCACAGCACATGGGTACCCCCTAAGTGTTGGGAATATACTCCCTCACTGCTCGGCTTTAGCCAGGGAATGCAAACTTGCGAGTGGCACTGGCTCTCCTGGAAGGCTTTACTGATTTGCATGACTTGGGTAGCAGACATCCAATAGGGTAGGTGGAATAGATGGTGTCAGAAAAGAGCTAATGTGTATAGATTCCACTGGATTCTCAAAGGAGGCACAGTATCTTTGCCCTCAAAGTTTATAGACCTGAATTGTTTCCGTAAATTTGTTCCTTCTAAAGACGCCTTGGAGAGCTCGTGGTAACTCTCTTTGAATATTAGAGGGCCGGCTTGTGCTAGAGGGGTTCCTAGATCTGCTTTTTTGGCATCTAAGTGCAGACTTCAGGCCCCTCGGTAGAAGACTAGAGAGGCTGGTTTTGTGTGCAGGGTACCCTTCTCAGGTACATCCTTTACCCTTCCACCTGGGGATAGAGAGCAGGCATAGGAAGGCTTAGGAGATGGGTCTCACTGGCAGCCCATCGGCTGGAATTGGGGTTAACAAAGACAGAGACCGTGTCCCATTTATCGGAATGAGGGATAAATACAGAAATACTCATGCTTAGATTTTTCTAAATGACCGTAATGTTCCTAATTATATGTTTCCTTTTGATCCACCAGCTGGTGAACACCAGTGGCTTCAACATGAGTTTTCTGAAGCTCTTCCGAGCTGCCCGCCTCATAAAGCTCCTGCGTCAGGGCTATACCATACGCATTTTGCTGTGGACCTTTGTGCAGTCCTTTAAGGTAAGAGGTACCAGCAAATCCTCTCTGAGGGTTGTCATATCAGACAGCACAACCAGGCACCACTGGCATCATTACCTGAGTTCCTTCACCTCTGGGAAGCTGAAGCTAGTAGAATGCGTGTTTGTTAGGAGCATTCAGTAGATACTGCACTTCTCACTTACAGCACAGCTTGGCTTGCCTGGGGTCAGCTTGTGTCTGTTGGATAGAATCTTATTTCAGAAAAACACCTTGACTCTGTGACTCAGGCATCCTCTCTGTCTGCTGAGGCAGGGGACATGTTTACAAGGTGTGCCTCATCCCTAGAGATTCCAGATGGTCCTGAGCAACCCCATCCACTTAAGAGCCCATCATCTGTAGTGAGATATCGTCTGCATTTTCAGGGACTTTTGGTGATTTTATTTCACATGACGGTTTTTCAAAGTACTCATTGAGTAGCGTTTCATAGAGAGATGATTCAAACGTAGCCCCAGCTTTGTCTTTATCAGTGTTTATTTCCTGAGCCACTTAACATAGGGTATACTGATGGTCACCTCTGTGTCCTGCAAATAAATAGAAACATCTGTGTAGGTTAATAGGATGTGTTTCTTTTGAACAATCTCGTGGAGCTGTACAGAGGTGTATATATAATAAATATAAGTAAAAAATTGACAGCTGAGACCCAGACTTCCGGTAAAAGTATCCTAAGCATACTTAAGTATCTTTGGACTCTAGCAAATATCATAAATTAGTTGTTTTTAAGCTTTGGGGGAAAGACCTAAGTGTTGTTCAAATGCCTGTTCTTATTTAAATGAGTTTTCAATGAATGTGTTTAAAAATAAATTTGATGGAATTAAGTCACTCAAAGATGAGAAATTCACCAAATTGCCTTATATTAGTTATTTATATGGTTTAATTAAAAATTAAGCTAAAGAAGGCAAGGAATTGAATTAATGGTTTCTCATCACTTGGAAAGGGATTTCTGCTCACATCCATCATTACTGATTTACTTCTTCATCGAGGACCTGGGAGTTTGAGATGTGAGATCAATTTTAAGGGTCTTCTGGCTCCTAGGAGCGACCTTGACATTTTTATCATATCCAGAGCAATTATTTGGCATAATGACTCCCACAGAGGCCTCACCTCAATGAAAACTCTTTTTCTAAAGTTAGATACAGAGGAGAAATCTAAAACCTTAGCAAGAATTTTCTGAGTCTCAGGTGATTTTGGATTTAGAACTGGAAACACAAGATGCTTTAAAACCTTTTTTTTTTTTCCAGAGGATTGCCCAACAAACTTCAATTGTTAGAGAGTCTCTTAAGAAATATGTGTCATCCTGTCATATTATCACAATCACCAAGTCTCTGAGAAACCATATACTATTGAGTGTAAAGAAAAGGTTGTCAAAAATTGACGGCCAAATGGTTGGCTTATTCCAGCAAATACTACAGAGAATAGGGAAGACAGGTGAATCTGTCTCGAGGTGACACTGCATTGTAGATAGATGTTTCCTTTTCAGAATTGTTCTGGGACACGGCATAGAAGTTAGATTTTTAAAAGATTAGCAAAGGCTACCCCTGCAAATACAAAGCAGAGAGCCACACAATATAAACAGCATCTCCGTTGCCTCTACCTCCCCACCCTCCTCTAAATAGCATCCAGTTTGCTACCTCTGAACCCTACTCTATAGAGTTCTTCCCTCTTTCCCCTTATTTTGTGTTAGAAATTACAACGTGACAAGAAAGGAAAATAGAATGACTCTTTGCTTTTCTCCCTAAGTTTGGAGTAGGGAGAGATAACTAGGGACTGGTGTGGAGACGGTAGAATAAGGGCGGAAGGTAAAGATGGAAGGTAGCAGCACTGCAGGTACAAGAAGCCTCGTCTCTTTCCTTCCGGCTTTCTGTAGAGGAGGTCCACATTGCCCGTCAGAGTGCAGCCATCCCTCATCACACAGCCTAGGAATCAACACTTCGTCGGAGAGGGAATTCTCCCACCCGCTTTCAGCTGCGTTTTAATTTTAGCCTCTATCCAAGTTGTAAATAGTCTCACAGGGCTCCTCATTTTGTTAGCGCTGTTGAAGAGCTCTGCCCTGCTCATGTGGTCTGAAAGCCTCAACTGATCTCTTGGGATTCATGGTGTGCACAATCAAGACAGGGTGGAGACTCCTCGTAGCACTGTCTGCCAGGGAGCTTGCTGGATGGCAAAGAAGAGGGACTTCTCTGGCAGCACTGAGATCACTACGAAATTATAGTGTCCCACTCTGACCCCAGATCCAAACTACCTGTGTCTGCATCCTCCTCCAGCACCAAGCAGTTCTCTGCCTCACATCTCCTTGCCTTGACCCTCACCTCTACAATTAAAATGTTATCTCAAAGCAGCAATAAGCATGCACAGTATGGAATTTTGTGCCACATGGCTTCATGGCAGGGTTTTTGGGTGGCTAACTTAATAGGCTTTTGCATGAAACATAATAAAACGTCAGGAGGCTTAAACACTGGGAAATAATGTTTCATCAGAAGATGAATGAGCCTTCTAGGAACTTACAAACACGTGAGACCCCAGTCAATTCACTTTGATTCCAGATTCTTCATTATGGGTGCCATGTTGGATATGGGAGTGGGAGGGGGTAATAAAGGAGGATTTGGAAACCAAAGCTAGGTTCCTAGTGTTTAATTTGCATTACAATGGCTAGGTTATTCATTTTCTGCATAGCAAGTGGGAGGAACCCCAAGCCCAGGAAGTTTTCCCAGCTCTCCTTCTAGATATGGGCTATACTTATGGGTGAGTGAATCTTCCTGATAGAGGTGAATTTTAAGCCTCTCTTTGGCCAGCTGTTTACCTGTCTGTCAGAGGACAAGGATGCCTGAGAGAGTATTGCACCTCAAAACAGAACAACCCCAGGTAATAGGGAGTCCCAGGCCTCTGTTTGCACTCGCCTCCTGGTGGATCTGTACTGCCGGTGAATGCAGGTTGTTGAGCCTGGGTGCTGCCTTTCTTTAATTAACATCTTATCTCTGCTTTTCTTCCAGGCCCTCCCTTACGTGTGCCTTTTAATTGCCATGCTTTTCTTCATTTATGCCATCATTGGGATGCAGGTGAGCTGGTAAAACAAGGGCCCGGTGGGGGACAGCTGTTACCCAGATAATCTCTGGCTTAGCAACCTGAAAATGCAAGACCTGAAGATGCTTTGAACCCCTTCTTGCCTAAGGGTGTGCCCCTGAGGTCTTGTCCAGTGTGACCTTGGGAATTTCACATGTGCAGTGGCTCCCCATTTAGCTTGCCTAAGTATTCAGGGTAGTCTGGTACAAGGGCTTCATCTCAGGTTTTCAGATCATGGTGCTAAATCATAAGTAGCTGGGCTTCTGTGGTGACAGCCATAGAACCAAAGCAAAGATGACACCATTGTGCTTAGCCAAAAAGATCCCCCAGGAGACTAAGGAGGGGAGCTCATGTGGATCTACTTCTCAGGATCTCTGGTATTTTGACTTGGCCTAAAAGGAGGTTAGATGTTAGTTCTTCCTGTATGTGGTGACACCAGATCTCCACATATAGTCTCATAGAGTCTTATGCTTACAGAGTCTTGACTGTCTGCGATCTATACCCTAAGACACATCACTGTGAACAACTCATAGAGTTCCTGGCAGCCTGCTCATTCCTAGGGAGATTCATGGGCCACATTCCAGCTAACGAGGCCATGCAACTTGCTGGACAGTTCCCTTGTTTTACCACACTTTGTCCAGTTTCATAACTTAAGAAGCAGATCGGGTTCCCACCCCAGGTATTTATGCAGGTAGCCAGAGACTTGCTAAACAGAAGAAGCCAAAGGATCTTTCAAAGACGATGGTTGTTCGTGGTGGGTGAAATCCTACTGTAAATAACCAGCAGCACATCCCATGAACCTATCTGGTTGGAGACACAGGCTTTCTGCTTGTCTCCAGAGGGCTGACTTTCTGACTTGGAGATATTGTGACTAGATCCCAGCACAGAACTCCGGCTCTGTGTCAGCCTCCTGCAGTCAGGCAGTCTGGCTGCCTTGAGCCTGCCAGCTGCCTTCCCAACTGTGTTGCCACCTGGAGCTGCTGCTGGGGTGTCCCAGCCTTGCTGTATCTGCAGCCCTTTCCAGAGCCTTTCTGAAATGTCTCTTCCTTTCACTCTTCCCTCTTGCCTGTACTTCCGGGTTTCATTCTTTATTACTGGATAATTTTGTTCTCTAAAAATACAGTAGAATGTCAAGTGTCAAAATGTGTGAGACTTTGTTGAGTAGCAGTGAGTTCTCCTTCACTGAGAATATTTCAGTAGGAATTTAATGATGATGTTGGCAGTGTTGGAAACAGAATTCCTGCTAAAGTTTCAGATTGGCTTGGTAACTTCCCTGAAGTCCTGTCTAACTCCAATATATTTGATTCCGGAACTAAAATAGTCTTGAAGAGCCAAATGAAAGCTTGATTTAAATGAAACTGTTTTCTCAAAATTTATTTTTTTATTGATATCTACTAGTTGTAGATATTTTGGGGGTACATGCGATATTTTGATGGTTGTTTACGATGTGTAATGATCAAATCAGGGTAATTGGGGTATCCATCACTTTAAATGTTCATCTCTTACTTGTGTTGAGAACATTATAATTCTTCTTGTCTGGTTATAATTAAGTTCCTTTTGCCCATGCTCAAAATAGTTCTTACCCCTTTTCATCTTCAAACAAAATAAACTAGAATAACACCATCTCCAGTACTGATCTGGTATGAAAGTTGATTCTGATAACAGTGATAATGCTATTTACATTATTTAAATTCTTTGGTGTACTAGACACTGTACTAAATGTATGCATAGACAGAGAGAGAGAGTGAAGGCGGAGAAAAAGAGAGAGAGTGAGGGGAAGAGAGGGCAGGCAGGCACAGGCAAGATATATGCCTGATGTTTCTGAGTAATGTGAAAACGTTTATACGTGTTTCATTGTCTCCATTGATGCTTAGCACAGTTAAGTAACTTATAAAATGCTCAAGTTCTCAGACAATAAGTGAAAGAGGTGAGTTGTAAGCTCAGCCCTGTCTGCTCGCTAGCCATATTCTTAACTCTGTACTGTCTCTCTTCCCACCAGACGAGTAAACACAAGTTTTTTTTTTACCGTCTCCTTGGAGGTAGGAGTTGTTCAGTTACGAAACTGTAGTCTTCACAGTAACTGTACAGCCTAATATCTTATTCCCTTGAGATTTCTTTCCAAAAGATAAGAGCACTGTGTGCATTCCACAGAGACATGAATGGCATTTCTGCTCTGACTTGCTTTAAGCTGGCCATCCCCATCTTGGTCCATGATGAGACCTAGCATCAAACACAAAGCAGACACCTGAGTTGTTGCCAGAGAGACTGTATCTAATATAGTCACAACAAAACTGGGGGATTCATACAAAGAAAAGGGCAAGGAACAAGCTTTTGGAAAAATATAAATAGGGTATATCTATGAGAAAAACCATGATTATTCCAAACTTTCAAAGGCTCCTTGGAAAATGGGACCTTTGTAGAAGAATCGGAAGTTAGAAAGAAGGAGTAACTTGCTGGGGATGAGACAGAGCCCTGTGGCTACATGGCGTTAGGAAGTGGGATTGTCAGCCTCAGCTCCTTCACTGAACAACTGTGTGAACTTGGTGAATCACTGTATCTCTTTTCACCATAACTCCGTCATTAATTCAGTGGAGGTGTTGGTGAGAGACCTTTGCCAGTCTCTTCTAGTGCTAACATTCTGTGATTCCAAGTGAAATGGATTTAAATCTATACTCTAGTGAGATTTTTCCATGGGGCCTCAGCATTCCTTCTTTCTCTTTCATACCCTATTGATGGACATTTGAGTTAGTGACAAGAGTAAGTGAAAAGTTGAAAAAATTTTAAGACCACCTTCACAATACATGTTTTTGACTTAAATTATCCTTTTTTTTTTTTTTTTTTTTTTTTTTTGAGAGAGATGAGGTCTCACTGTGTTGCCCAGACTGGTCTTGAACTCTTGGGCTCAAGCAGTGTTCTCACCTCAGCCTCCCAAAGTGCTGGGATTACAGGTGTGAGCCACCACGCCCGGCTTGGCTTAAATTATCTTAGATTCAAAATAGCTTTGGTTTCTTGAACTATTACACACATACTTTGTGTAAAATCACAGTGTGTTCTCCAGTTAATTCGTGATTGGATGAAGTATTTGAGAAAATCATACTGAATACAACTCATGATAGCTCCAGGAGTGTCATAGGGAAAAAAAAAAGACACTGTAAGTCGTATATCTGTGATGAATCATGGATAAATCATGAATTCCAAACCAAGAGGGTGAAAAAGAAAGGAGAGGGCCAGAAATGTGAACAGGGCAAGGATAAATGGCAGGGCCCTCCTGGGGTATCCAGAGTTAATTAGATTTGATTGCTTGGGTGGGATTTTTTAAATGCTACTATTTGTCTCTTTGGGGCCCTCTTCCTTCTTCTCCTCTTTCCATTCTTCTCTGCTGCTCCCTCGATTGCCTCCTCCATTCTCCCTGAGAGACAAGTAGTATTTGGGTTTTGAAAAACAGCATTGAGAACAAATTCCCAGAGCAGGTGTCAGTGGGAGTTACTTGAGCAAAATAGCTGGGGGCAGAGATTGTTCCTCAATTGCACATTCTAAAAACTGTGAGGGGGAAAATGTGTTCCATTTAGCATACATTGGATAAACTGAAGCATATTCAATGCAGGCTGAAAATTGTCTTAAATGGCTGGAAAAGTAACCCAGTAAGCCATCGATAGTACCAGCACTGACTTGTGACAATAGGTCCTGACACCCAAAATGTGGCTGGGAAGGAGAGTGCCTGTGTGAAAGCCTCCTTTTCATCTGAAGAGTGGAGGGGTTGACTTTGGCTCCAGGCATCACTGTGTCTGAGAGTTCATCATTATTCCGTCTCTGTGGATAAAAATCTCTGAGTGTTCCCTCTTTTGAATGTTCACAGTGATCACATTCTAAGCTCAGTTGCCAGCAGTAGATCAGTAAACATCACTCTGTCACCCAGAATCTGCCCAAAGCCATTTTCTGTTTTCCTTTTCAAAGTGTCCAGTTGGTCCGACTTTCTCCGTCCTATTGGCCTGGACTTTGCTTTAGCTCCTGCATAAACATTTACTTTTAGATGGGATTTGGGTCTGTTGGGTGATACATGTGGACATATGCAGATACATGCACATGGATATATGTGCGTTCATTGTCGTGGATTCTACATTAATGACATACAGACCTTCTAAGATGTGACCTTCTGTGTAGAAACATATCTAAGGAAGATAGAGATGCCCTCTCTGACCTGAACTGCTTGTAAATTCCAGGGTAGCATCTGCCCAAATCATAAACGATGTCTTCTTGCAAATTCAAATGCTCCCATCATGACTACCTGAGACAGGAAGAAAGGGGCAACTCCTTCCCTGCACTCCTGCTGTGAGATACTGTCTTTGACAGACTAAGTACCATGGTGACAGGTACCATGGAGATAAAAAGACCAGATTAGTGCGGGAGGAACTATGTACAAGCAGAATGACTTCAAAAGAGCTTGCATTCTACGTTATGCTCGGACCTTGCTGCATGGGTCCCCCTCACTGTACTGGAGCAGTGGGGATAATTATTCTTACGTATCAGCACAAGAGCACAGTGTCTAGCAGCTCTCTGGGTCTGAGTTGTCTGCTCCAGGGGTAGGTCATCAGAAAGCCATGCACGTGGCTTCGCCAACCCCCATGTGCTTGACGCATCACACAGCTCGGTAATGCTCATTGTTTTCTGTTGTTTCTCTCCTCAAGGTATTTGGAAACATAAAATTAGATGAGGAGAGTCACATCAACCGGCACAACAACTTCCGGAGTTTCTTTGGGTCCCTAATGCTACTGTTCAGGTACCTGGATGCATAACTTTTGTAGCTGGAGTTCTCCTGATGGAGGGAGAGAGAAGTGGTCTGCCTCTTCCTCTCAGTTCCCCTTGTATCTTCATTCTGCTTCCTTTGCTCCTGTCAGTAGAAGGGGGAATGGGCAATGCCTTTGCCAAATTGGTGCTATAACATTAGAAAAGTTTGTCTTTTCTACAGCCATACTACCATGAATGTGCCTCATCTTGTCTGATCTTGGAAGCCAAGCAGGGTTGGGTCTGGTAAATACTTGGGTGGGAGAAAATTTCATCAATTGACTACTTTGGCTCAGCAGTTAATTTGCAAATTTTAACTTCACCGTGGCCTGCAAGGGTTTGGGAGGGGGAATGTGAGGGCAGTGTTTGTAGACCAAATTCCACTTAAGGGCTGAAACCTCGGATAGCCAGGTTTGTGTGGGGTCTTAGAGAATCCCATGACTAGTAGCGGAGACCCCGCAGAAGATGGACGGCAGTAGGTGGGGTAGCAGAACCCAAAAGAGACCTCAGTGGCACTCTTTATCTCTGCACGGAAAGTACTAGAGAGAGCCAACTGGGTAGCAAGGGAGCCTTTTGGGCCCAGGCCAAGAGAAAGGATGGGGGAATTGGGAAAGAGGACCAAGAATGTGACAGGATCTACAGACCCGCTCCTGCTAACCACAATGTCTTTCGGGCTCAGGAGTGCCACAGGTGAGGCCTGGCAGGAGATCATGCTGTCCTGCCTCGGGGAGAAGGGCTGTGAGCCCGATACCACCGCACCATCAGGGCAGAATGAGAACGAGCGCTGCGGTACCGATCTGGCCTACGTGTACTTTGTCTCCTTCATCTTCTTCTGCTCCTTCTTGGTGAGCAACGTTGTGCTCTTGCCTTGAGATGTGGCCCATCCCTTCCTACTCCCAACCCTTCTGATAAATAGTAGATGTTTGCATCAGTGTATGTCCGTGCTTTCCTCCCCTCCTCTTCCCCTCTCTCCACACCCCCACCATGCACACACTTACACTCACGCCCATGTTAAGAGCTAGATCCTCCTGTGGAGAACTCTTGGAGACTAGGGTGCCTGTCAGACTCCTGGGTGGGTGACTTTCAATGGTTGAGAAAAGTCTTCGCTGCTTCTAGGGAAAGATTGTTGTGGAAAGGAAAGGTGAGCATATTTCAGTGCATTGAGCTTCATGTTGAACCTGTGGACACTCAGAGTAAATCCTTTCTTTGCCATGCCTCAGGTATTTTATCTTGTAAGTAGGGCTATGAATATCTTCTCTCTAACTGCTTGAGAAAAGTTACCTTGAAAAATGTAAGGTTACAGCATTGATAAGAGTAGAATGATGATAATGGGATAAATGTGGTTCTCTCTTAACTTGTGATGTTATTACATTTGATGATTATTGACCAGCTTGATAGATGAGAAAAGATACAATTGCTTGATTGCTTTGGGTGTTAGTAAATATTGAGTAGGATAGGTGGAGCACCCACCTATAAAGTCGTGAGAAGCCCTAGGTGCCTCTTAAGTCTCTTTTGGAGAAAGCACGACTCAGCACGCCCACATCCAGAAACTTCTGCCCTGCATATCAGACAAGGAATGATAAATAGCATAAATGAATAAAAGGGTCAGTTTAGTGTTTCTGGTCACTCTGAAATTCCTCAACTCGGCTTCACTGCTAATACTACTGGCTGTACCAAAACCTAAAACTAAAACAGTGATGCTACTGAAAAGTGGTCACTTTCTGGCCACGCATCAAAAAGTGCATTAATTGTCTGAGGTCCAGGCCTTACTACCTCTTACAAGAGATCCCAAGGGGACTGAAACTTCCCACATGTCCGGCTCTCCAGTGAGTGGGGGGTGGGCTACAGAGAGACCATTAAGTGTTGCCTGTAGGTCAGTGTGGCAGGGAGTGAGCTAGCGGGAGACATGGGCAGCCCATGCAGTAGTCTTGGCTTTGTTCCACTGCTGGCCTTGGCAAAGACACTTTCTCTTTTATAGCCTCTATAAAATAGGAGAAAAAAAAATGACAATAATAGGAGCATTATATACACAATGTACTGACCCATGTGTTTTAATACACTTCCTTCTTATGTATGTGAAAGGTTTTTCAGTAAAAGAATACACAACTGTATCAATGCAGAAGTATAATGTATAAAGAAAAACAACTCTGAAATTTAGAATAATGCTATCATGGGAGTTTTCCGTCGATTCACATCTTCAGCACATTTTTATTGAGTGGCCATCGTGAGGTTCACGCACAGCAAGGCCCGTACCTCAGTCACCAGTAGTCAAGGGGTGAAACTGGCTCACAGCGTCCAGGAGTCGGTGCTCACTGCTAGGGTGGAATGGAACAGATAGAAGGGCATGTGGACATCTCAGTTTTATCTGACATGGTTTAAGTGTTTCATAATAAATATTTAAAAGAAACCAAAGATATAACTGGAAATTAATTAGAGACCATAAAGGTACTTTTGGAATTTTGAGACAGAGGGTGCTGCATAATTCACATTAATGTCATTTTTAATGAGGCTATATTCAGGATGAGATGATCTGCTTTCAGGTCTTGGCTCCATATGAGACTGACTTTGTGACCTTGGACAAGTCACACAGCTTCTCAACTCAAACCAGCCACTCCACAGAGATTTACTGATGCCCCCACCGTCTGCCCCAGGCCTCGTGCTGGAAGCTAAGAATACAAATGTGAATCCAAAGAATTCTGTCCTTGAAGGGTGACGGTAATTAAACCTGCCTCACAGAGAGTTGGAGCAAGCATAAAAACAAGGAATAGGTGTGACCCCACACACTACACTCTTAATGACTGTACAAATGAAAAGCAGTAACAATGCTAATAGTTTTTGTTAACATTAACAATAGGTACCCTGAAAAGAGTACAGAAGATATGTGTGGATACAGGGAAAACCCTTTATAACCCAGGCAGTGGTTGAACAAATTCACTGTGGCTCCAACCTCAGAGGCAGAATGATAGACCCATGCTGGGAGTAGGTTCACCTGCATGAGACAGAAATCTCCAAATAACGGCAGCTTAACCAGGAGGGATGCTGATTTCCCTTCTACATCAGTGAAGTCTGGAGGAAGGCAGGCAGTCTAGTTATGGTGGCTCCACAGGGGTGTGGGGGCCCCAGACCTACTCCTGCTTTCTGCTGCATCACCTCTATGGTGTGTCCCTCATTCTCATGGAAGAGAAGATACCTAGACTCCAGCCATCCATTTATACTCTAGGCAGCAAGAGAAAGGAAGGAAGAGAAGAGTCTGGCTGTTAGGTGTGACCAGCAGTCTCTCTGTATTGTAGAGAGACTCCAACTATGTCCTTCCTCCACACTGTCTCCTTATCCTATACACCCTGTCTGCCTATCTGGCACCTCTGTGCACCTGGCCACTTTACCTGCGGGCCCACAACCGAGACTCCTGTTCTCCTGCCAGTTGGTATCTATCAGGCAGGATCCTTTTGCTTACAAGAGACAATAAGCCCAGCTAAGTCCAGCTTAAGTAAAGTGAGATTTTACAGGCTCCTATAAATGAGGAGTCCTGGGGCATAGCAGGCTTGATATGGGGCTCAGATGATATCACCAGGTCCAGGTTTCTCTCTATTTACAGATCTCTGCCTCCACCCTGCTCCATCCCTGTGAGTACAAATATCATGTCTCAAGATGACTGTGGTGGCAGCTCTAGACCTCACATTCTCATACATTTAAGAGCAACAGGAAAAACAGCTCTTTTGCCCAGAAGGTTCAATACCATATTATTGGTTTTGATGGGATCACCGACCACTGTGCCCAGGAAAATGGCATTTAATGACTAGATGAGGCCTGGGTCACAGGAGGGCATCCCACTGAATCTCACTAACCGGGAACAGGCAAGAGCCTGGGCCAGAAATACAGTGAATGGGTGTGCAGAGCAGCCAGGAAACAAGGGGACGGTGCTGTTGATTGTGGCCCTCAAGCCCTGTCGAGTCCACCTTTATTAACTCTCTACTCCAGTCTGTGCTGTCATCTTGCCCCTGGTAGATGCAGGAGTACCGCAACACCCTCCCTTGGTTTCCCACCCTTGGGTGGTTTCTGCTGCCTACAGAACAGTCTAGATCAGCGGCTGGCAAACTAGAGCCCGTGGGACAAATCAGGTTTACCACCTGTTTCTGTATGGCCCGTGAAGTAATGGCTTTTACATTCTTAAATGCTTGAGGAAAGAAAACAAAAGATGAATGATGCTTCATGACATGTGGAAATTACACGGAATTCAAATTTCAGTGTCCATAAACAAAGCTTCACCGGAACACAGCTGTGTTCATTTGTATACACATGGTCTGTCTGGTGCTACAACAGCAAAACTGGATAGTTACAGCAGAGACTGCACAGCCTGCAGAGCCTAAAATATTTCCTACCTGACCAGTTCACCGGTTCTGGTCTGGAGTCTTTAGCTGGGTTTGTGAGATGCTTCTGTGATCTGGCACTTGGACCCAGCTGCTCTAAGCAACTTGCAGATCCCTGGCTATTCCCTATCCCTGCGTACCTCTGTGCTGGCTTCTTTGCTAAAACACCATCCTCCACGCACGTGTCTGTCTGGTGAACAGTACTCAAGCATCCACTCTCTTATACACTTTTTCTTCAGCCAGGAGAAGTTGCCTTCATACTCCTTTCTGTCCCCACTGTAACCTGCACATGCTTCTTTCATGGCTCTTAACATTTGTATGTTTCCATTACATCACAGTCTCTCCTAAGTACCAAATAAGTCTTGAAGAGCATTCACGTAACCACATCTAGTGAAGCCTTGCTGTGCTGTAAGCCTTGTGCTGGGCATGGGGATAACCTCTGGACAAGAACTTTCTTATCTCACATCTCTGGCACCCAAATCTCTGGAACATAGTAGGTGCACAGTAAAGGCTGGCTAAACAAATTAAGTGGGAGAGTAGGGACTTAGAAGCTGCTTAAAAGCCAACCACAGCTTAAAGTCATCACAGCAGTAGGCCATGCCGTCGCCTCTAAGACATCTTAACAGTTATTCTTTGGGCTGCTTTTGTGGAGCAAGAATGAAGGGGGAGGCTGGGGAGGGAAGGCTGGCATCTGACCTTGACTTCCTCTAGCCCTCAAGAATGTTGTAGCTGCTGCCGTTCCCTCTGCTGCCACAGTAACAAATAAATGGAACCGATAATAAAAGTGACTGTGGCATACTCTGCAAATATGAATTGGCATAGAAATGTAAAAAGAATGCCCACCCAATGAAATGTGTGGTCCAGATAATGAAAACGTGTTGCATTCAGCAAGATCAGTGGTGCTTTAGCTAGGAACTTCAGCCCTACAAACTTTTGAATTCTTTTCTTCACCTTGAAGCCTGTTTTTTTTTTTTTTTTTTTGCTTCCTGAGCTCTGCGTTAGGTTTCCCCTGACCCCTGTTCTTCCCCTTGCTCTTCAGATGCTCAACCTGTTCGTGGCCGTCATCATGGACAACTTTGAGTACCTGACTCGGGACTCCTCCATCCTGGGGCCTCACCACTTGGACGAGTTCGTCCGCGTCTGGGCAGAATATGACCGAGCAGCATGGTGCGTAGGTCTCTTGGCCACTTCAGCAGGGCCCAGAGCATAGGTCTCTGGTGTTCCCAGGGAAGAGGTTGGAATTGGAGCCACCTAAATGCCTGCCCGTTACAGAAGGAAAGGAGATTCCTCTTGATTGTGGCCCATGGAAGAGGCTGTGGTATCAAGCTCGTCACCAAAGTCTTCTGTCTCCTCCTTTTCCCTCTCTTTCCTTCTGTGACAGGCTCTTCCCTTTCTGGGCTGGTCTCATCACCCAGTCTTTACCTTAGATTATTTGAGTTCAATCCCAAGAGGAGTTTCTAATAATCTTTCCTTTTTCTGCCAATGATTAGGGGACTCCTTTGTTACCAGGGGGGTTAAAGGTTTTTGGGCAGCTGGACATCTGGCCACCATGATCAGTGACTATGAGTGTTTTCTCTTTCTCATTCCTTTCACACATACAGTTGGATATACCTCTGAAATTATTCTTTTTAAAAAACCAAACAAGTTTTTCTTCCAACTGCTCCCTTAAACATTTGTGGATTTTTACTGCATAGAACTAAATTAAATGGTAGGAATTGGAGAAGATAACCTCTTTACTGTCTCTTTTGCTGTTCACTAGTTCTGAAGTGATGATGTGTCTTCTAGGGTCTAGAGCAGGGATTGGCAAACTATCCCATGGGTGAAATTCAGCCCCCTGTCTGTTTTTGTAAATAAAGTTTTATTGGAACACAGCTCAACCATTCATTATTGTATTGTCTCTGGCTGCTTACATATTACAAGGAAGAGGCGAGTGATTGTGACAGAGATAGTATGGCCCTCAAATTTTAAAGTATTTACTATAGAAATGTCAGGTTGGTGCAAAAGTAATTGCTGTTTGGTAATGGCAAAAACTGCAATTACTTTTGCACCAACCTATATTTTACTGTCAAAAAATTACTGCCAGAAACATTTGCTAATCCCTGCTTTAGAGTATAAAGGCAGCATTTTGGCCCTCATGATTGAGGACAAGGTGAGAGTTCGATAAATGCTGATTCCAAAGGATCTGTTATATTTCAGGTCATTTTAGCTTTTGGGTCTTAACTCACCAATCTTCTATCCATTCTGGTCCCCCTCTGAAAAATACTACAAGAAATGTTATCCCTCACAGGCATGGACCAAGTTGCTTCCACCTGGAATCCCCTTCATAATCAGAGACTTTTCCCAAAATCTATCCTCTGGTGAGGCTGTTGAACTTGGTTTGCTGTTTTAGAGACTTGAAGGGTGAATCAGAATTCTTTCCTTCAGTAATTAATGACAGGGTACAGTTATCTAAATCCATTCCTATTACAATGATTAAGCAACAGCTTTTTCTTTTTGGTCTTACTCTCTAGTAAATAGCTCTTAGAAAGCGATGGGCAGTGTGTTATAGGAGGATGTGGCCAGGACTGCGTGTCTTCAGCTCCATGGCCTTGGACAAGTCATGTAGCCAGTCTGGGCTTCTTTACCTGTAAAATGGCAACCGTGATACCTACATTCCTTGCAAGGTGGTTGTGAGGATGATATTAAATCATGTGTATAATTGTTATTATAATTGACGATAACCACACAGGAATGCTACTTGGAATGTCTGGAAAATCGGCCCCTGTAACCACGGATATCTATGGGATTGGGAGCCTAAGAAGGGACCTCTTTATTCACCCAAGAGGAGAAACCAGCTGTGAGCAAAAGAGTCCATTGTTCATCTGGGCTCACTCAGGTATCCTTGGATCCCAGAGACCCCAGCTTCCTGTGGTTTCACTTATCTTGGGATCCAAAGGCAATGTGTATAAAACGTGTTCCACCCTACTCATTCCAGTTGCTGGGAAGAAATGGTTCCATGAGGATGAATCATGAAACTCAGACATGTGGACTGGGAAAGAGCAAAAAGACAAAGAATCTCTTCTGTGTGCTTTGAAATTCACAATATAACTCATTCTAGTTAGAGTTTTCTTGGCTTTCTTTATAAGATGGGCGAGGAAGACTTAACAAAAGTAACATGAGCCAATGTCTTCAAAAGGAGGATTGATACCAGTTGCAAAAAAAATCAGTCTATAGCCACTCCTAACCCACCTACTTCCCAATCTCACTAAGGCAAAATGGAAGAACACCTGGCTAAATTACTTCCTCTCAAGAGTCGAGAGACTTGGAGGTACTGATGAGCTTCTTTCTGGAAGAACAGGAGGAATTAACCATGAAATCTCAAAAAGCCTAGAAAGAGCGAAGCTGGACTGAAGCAGTAGCCTCCATATGGCTGCCAGCAAGGACTGAATGCATGGAGGTGAAGATGCTGTGTTTACCATTTCCAGTGGAAACTCTGGCCTGTGCCAGGGTCTATACAGAGTGTATACAGAGTGTATACAGGGTGTATGCAAATCCCTGGGTGGTGCTTCTTTTTCTGGCCCCTGACAGAGAAGATGCTGTGGCCACTGAAAATTCATCATCGTTAATTCTATCCCCTCCATAGGAATCCAGAACTCTCTAGAGGGCTCCTGGGAAAAGGGTTGGTAAGAGAGGTCATGTGGTTCCTAGAATTCTGGCTGGCTCCAGCCAAGCTGCTGTAGGCTGGGTGGCAGGAAGGGGGCCGAGTGGGGGGCAGTGTTCCCCTGGCTGCTCTCTGAACACAGACCTCAGCAGGCTCCTACTGAGTAGAGAAGACTTGCCCAAGCTGAACGCAGAAAAATCTGTCACAAAGAGAAGCAAAGCCCTTTGTGATTTCCCTCATGCCAACTGTGCTCCTTGCTAATTAGCCTAATGGGAAATTTGTCTCTTCGAGACTGCAGAAAGCCGCTGACTTCTCACCGCTCCTGACAGGCGGGTCTGAGTAACTGACTGTAATCAGTGTCTGTGGAAAGCAAACAGTCCTGCAGTCCCCTTCAAGGCAGCCTGGCGTCTGCCCTGGACAGCGGTCCGAGCCCTTTGTGAATTGGCAGGCTTTGTTGCTAGAAGCCTAGCTAGAGCCAGGGCTGTGTCTGCAACTGGCCAGGTAGGGGCCAGATAGGTATCACGGGGTGCTCTTGGTCAGTAGGCAGTTCCCTTTGGCATTGGCTGGGCTCCGATTTCCTTAGAAAATTGCCGCAGTGCAGTTTGGCAAGGTAATGGTTCTCTGGTGCTTACTGTTTTCAGTCTCTCCTGGTCTGGCTTTGCCAGGCCCAAGGAAAGAAGCTGCTCTGACCTCTTTCAGCCATCCTCTTCATGGCTAAGCTGTCATTTCTTTCCCACCCTTCTCCGAGTGTCCTATTAACCCAACTGTGCTTCCTTTACAGCGGCAGGATCCCGTATAAGGATATGTACAAATTAGTGCGGGTGATCTCGCCTCCTCTGGGCCTGGGAGAGAACTGCCCCTACAGGGTGGCTTGCAAGGTTTGCCTCCCAGTCCCCAGCCATGACCTGCCGTGGGATGCAACATCTAACCCCTCCTCTCTGTCCTCTGCTCCACCACCAGTGCGCCACATGAGGGAACCTTCATGTTGCTTTCCTTTGAGTTTAAAGAGGTCCAAACCCTTCCAGAACCAGCAGCTGTTATGTAAGCAGAAGGGTATATTTTGGGGAAAAGGCAGAAGAGTTAAGAACTTCATATGAAGACGAATGTGATTGCTTTCTTCTTCAGATGCACACACTCATGTATGTGTTTGTATGTACATGTACACACACACACACACACACACACACACACGTCTACCTTAGTCTGCACAGTTAACCAGAGGAACCTCTCCTTTCTCTAGAATGCAGAAATGTTTTTAATCCAGCAAAGAGTTTGGGCTTCTTTTCACTGGAGACAGAGAAGCCTCATTTTAGCAAAGTAGCATCATCATCCCCTGTGTAATATATGGAGTGTGGTCCTGGTGATCTCACCCTCCCAGCTCCTGGATGGTCTGGTCAGAATGACTATGAAAGCTATAGGACAGAAGGGGTGAGAAACAAAGAATTAGGGCAAGAGGTGAGAGTATATAAAAGAAGCATGGATTTGGTGCTGTGTGGAAGAAGGTAGTAGCAGCTCAGAGGGTCTGGGAACATCACAGTGAATGAAGCTTTACTGAGCAGAGTCCCTGCCTTAGACCTGCCATGGGTTTCTGTGAGGGATCTGAGGGCAGTGTCATAATTTCCAAGTCACTGCTTGTTAGACTGAGGATATTGTTCCGGGGTGAGTAGACCTCCCTGTTCAACTCCACCATACCCTGGGAACTCTCTGTATCCCAATGGCTCTACTAAGCCCCTATCTAAGGCCAAGCCTGCTAGGTAAGGAACCCTCTCCTGGTGCAAGTGGAGGGAAGCATAGGTTCCTTGGGGCATAGCACTGCCCAGGCGGCTGGAAGAAGACCTAGGCTCAGGAAGGATGCCAGCCTGGACGATGGGATAGAGCTGGCCTGGGATGGTGACGCAGTGATTCCGTCCTCAGGAGGCTGGACAGCTCCCTCTGCTGAGACTCTTTAAACTCCACCCTGGTGAAACCCGCAGCCGCATGTGGGAGAGCTGGGGAGGGTAGCATGGCATGCAAGATGCTCTTCCTCCTCCTGGTTTTGTTTCTTCTGTCCCCAGCATGCCATTGACCTGGCACATGCTGGGGAATAAAGAGCAGTCTTGTCCACAGAGCCAGGTGGAAGCAACGGGGCCAACTCTTTGAGCGCAAGCACAGCCCACCACCTTCAGCGCAAGACGCCGCCTCCTGCTGCACACACACCACAGAGGGGGGATACACGACGTTCCGCCTGTGGGTTCAGAGGAGAACAGCCTGACTTCCAGGCCAGCACCCCAACCGGGGTCAGAAACTCCAACCCATGGCTGGAGCACCGTCTATCCGGTTTATACCGCTCACACACAGCCCTGGGAATGGAAAATAAGCTGTGGTGTACTGAGGAGGGATGAAGTGGGCAGGGAAGTCAGGGGAATGCTAATCGAGGAGAAAATGAGTCCCTGTGACCATTCCTGAGGAGAGTCAGAGGGACCGAAGGTTGCCACCAGAGTTCCCGGGTCTGTGTGGGGCGTGATATAAACAGCACCAGGATGGAGTCATGTCTACAATTTGCCTTGATTAACAGGTTTCCTATTCTTTTCCCGTTTGTCCATTTTGTTTTGTTTTTCTTCTCCTGTTTTCTGTATTTCGTTCGTTTTTGCTCTCTGGGAATGCCTGTTCTCCTCTCCTACCTGTCTGCATCCTTCTCCCCACTTCCTTCTCCTTTCCCTGCCACCCCCCTGCCCCGCTAACCCACCCCATCCCAACTCACCACCCTCCACGAGCAGTGGCCGTATCCATTACACTGAGATGTATGAAATGCTGACTCTCATGTCACCTCCGCTAGGCCTCGGCAAGAGATGTCCCTCCAAAGTGGCATATAAGGTAGACCACCCCTTCCTTTGTTCTGGGCTAGAGACCAACAGGAAATGGGATCTAGTTGTGGGGAGGAAGCCAGGCTGGGGAGGTGGAGGAGGGAACTAAGGAGGAAAGGCATGATGAGACTCAATAGTCAGGAAGGTTCCCAGGAGGATGAAGTCATGAGATGATTCAAGGAATGGTTTTCAATACTATTCACCATGATTTTTTATGTGATATTTTGTGTTTCTACAACTGTGTGGCTTCTTGTGAGTGAGTTACCTGACAAGCAGTGTGTTAAGTGGTGCGTTTCCTTTTAGAGGAGGCAGAGTGGTGGCCTGTGGGATGACATAGATGGGCAAGAAGGAAGCCTACAGCAAAACAGCTATCAGTGCAAAGAAATATCTTCAATCAGATTAATTAAGGAAATCACACCGAAATTCCTTTAAACGTGGAATTGTTAGGAGAAAATTCCTTTAAACAAGAAATTTTTAGGAAAGAGGAAAACTCTTAACAAATGTTTTCACCCATGACATAGGAAGAATGGCATAGGTTCCTTCTAAGTATAAGAAGGAAAAAGGAGCCTGTCTTCATCCTGTGATAAACTGAGGAATGCGGCTCTATCCCCCGATTAGCCCAGCTACCCAATTCTCTTGGAAATACTCAAAAGGAAGGGAAATAATGGGCATAAGTTGTATTCAGCATTAAATTTGCCTTGCTGGCATGACATAGTTATGGGGCCCGGCCCTGGAGTTATGGGTGAATTCCCCATGGCTTGCCACTTAGAGATGATTGTGCACTGGGAGTCACTTGCCATTAGGGTGCTCATAGCTTTTGGACAGGAGTTGTTTTGCCACCCGTTAGTAATAGTTAGTTAGCTCCCCTTTGCTGTTTAGACTGACCCAGAACTCTGGAGCTCTTTTATTCACCTAGGAACACATCATAGTAATGCTTCCACTTCTCTAGAAGTTTAAAAAAGTGGGAGAGAGATGGAACTCAAATCCAAACAAACTGGCTTTCCACTCTAAGACACCCTGTGGCATCAGCTTTAGGCAGGATGCTGCAGTGGAACATTAGAGACCCTTCTTTGGGAAGAGGTACTTCCCTCCCTGCCAGGCTGGTGGTTCTGCCAGAGGACCTTCTCCTGCTGCTACCCCAAGTTGTATGGCTCCAGAGAGCATCTCACTGCAACATGGCCATTAGGCACCCTCATTTGCCCCAGTACCTGGCTCCTCGTGCACAGCTTAGGGGCTGGCATCCTTTTTGCTCACGATGGCCACATCCAAAAGTACCAGGTGGCAGAATGTGGCCTTGAATTTGTATGTCCAGGATGAAGCTTGGTGGGAGAAGGGGAGCAGGGATTGGAGGAAAAGTGAAAGAACTCCAAAAGCAAGATACTCTCTGGAAAGTGGATTTGGCCATTTCACTGTGATCCCTTTCTTTGGGTGAGGGGAACAAGGCCTGCCCACTCTGCTCCTGCCTGAGCCACCCTTCTCTTGTTCTCTCCTCTGCTCTCCCCATCCTCCTACCCCAGAGCCTGTTTGCACTCTCCCCCTCATCCATCCTGCTCCACCTCATCCTTTAGATAAGTTGGACTTGTGCATGTTCAGTCATGTGCTGGCAAATTTCATCTATTAAAGACTCAAAAAGGGGGCACCAGGATGCATCTTTCAAGTCAGACAAGCAAAGCAAAATCTCATTTCTCACTCTATTTTCATGTGAGTTTCTGGGAGTATTCATGGGACAAGTGGAAATATGGAGCAGCCTTGAACAGGGAATGGAGCCACCTCCCAGAGCTGACTCCTTTCCTTGAGCCTCTTCTTTTAGATATCACTTCCCATCCCTTTCAAAGACATTCTTAGGACTCCATGGGGGAGCCCTACAGAATGATTAGGGAAGCCCCTTCCCTTTGGAATTTGGCATCATTCCCTCAGTGGGGGAAAAAAAAAAAAAAAAAAAAAAACAGCAGCAAAAGAGCCTTAAGTGAGAAGCAGGGAGAGAAGGACTGGGGCAGGGGATGGGGATCCTTGCCCTTCTTTTTTGTCTGTGCATTTGACCTCTGGCCTTTTCTTCCTTTCTCACTGAGGTGTCTTTTTTTTTTTTTTTTTTTTGGCCTGCTCTTTCTTTTTTCTCTTCCACACAGAGGCTGGTCCTGATGAACATGCCAGTAGCTGAGGACATGACAGTCCACTTCACCTCCACGCTTATGGCTCTGATCCGGACAGCTCTGGATATTAAAATTGCCAAAGGTAAGCTTAGGAAGGGAGATGGGAAGGAGGAATTCTGGAACAACTCATGCAGGTGGCACAGGACGGAGATATTTGAATTATCATCCATCCGGCTAAGGACACAGCAATGCAGTCATCTGAACATCAAGTATCTGACTCAATAATTAATATTTGTCATTTCCTTCTGGTACAATGAATGGTTTGATCATCTCTGGGGCTTCTTTCAGAGTTAAAAGTGCATGTTCTTCAGTGTCTGGCTTACAATAGATATTCTAGAAGTATTTATTGACCAAAGGTTAATTTTATCCTCTTTTTCCACATATGGTTTATTTTCTCTGAAGTCTTGAGAGGCTTCTGTAGCAGAAAGTGCTGCCATAGAGGCCATGGTAGTATTTTATTCCTCTTGATTTCTTATCATTGATTGAGGAGAGAACATATTTACTACTATTTCCAGTTGGACCTCTGGCCTTTCTGTTCTTGCCCAATCTAAATCCTTGTAAAATGAGGTCACTCAGACTGTGGAGTTAGGGTTGCTGGAAGGATTGATGTATGGATAAGGAGGCAGAGGAATGTACTTGCGGCTATTTTTATTTTCTCCTCTGATACATTGAGCACCTGGGAGGCTTTTAGAATGAATGAGGAAGCCGCTGTTAGTCTGAGGGCCTCAGATCTCTTGGCAGGATATCCCTGAGTCACTGAAAACGGGAGCCAAAATGTGTTCTGCTTCTTCAGCAGAAAGACCTGGTATGGCGAGATCCACCATCACCAAGTGCCAAGATTTCCTCTTAGAATATGAGGTCCCCTGCTGATTCAGCTCCTACCCCCACCTCCTCCCTCAGTCCTTGTTATTTCTGGGTCTGTTCTGATCTATTTACTAGTCATGTATCTTATTCTAGGTGGTGCAGACAGGCAGCAGCTAGACTCGGAGCTGCAAAAGGAGACCCTAGCCATCTGGCCCCACCTATCCCAGAAGATGCTGGATCTGCTTGTGCCCATGCCCAAAGGTTTGGATCTTCTCCTGGGTATCCTTGTCACTATGGGCCCAGCACGTGAAGGCCACATCTTCTGGGGAAACCAAGAGTGATCAAAGAGATAAGGGAAGTTTGCCCTTTTATCCTTAAGTCCCTTTTGTCATTATTAATTGAAAACATGTTAAGATAGGTCGCAGTGGTTGTGGATGCGACTTCCTGGGTGTATAGCTCTCTCCCTCCGCATAATACTGCTCAGCAAAGCCTCATGGGAGAAAGGATGTTGTCACTTAGCTGTAGAGATTTAGGATGGTAGGTGTGATGCTTACTCATGTATTGCCAGTCCTCTGTATCATAACCATCACTAGGTGGGCATGCAAGCCCCCTGAGGACAGATCAGGAGACCTATGCACTCTGTATCCTTAGAGCCTGGCACCATGGGGGCCCTCGCCATAGGTTGGATGAATGGGTAACTGACAGTGCAGACCTGTTGCAGAGAGTGGGTAACAAATCTTAGAGGTTCCTCACTCTCTCCCGTCATCTTCCCCTTCTTCACTATCATGCCACATTTGTGTTTTTAGCCTCTGACCTGACTGTGGGCAAAATCTATGCAGCAATGATGATCATGGACTACTATAAGCAGAGTAAGGTGAAGAAGCAGAGGCAGCAGCTGGAGGAACAGGTGAAGGTCAATGCCAGCATGCTAAGTGGGTGGGCTGTGAGGAGTTCCAGGAGGGGATAGGCCTGTGCATTCCTGGGGCATAGTTCCCTGCAGGGACTTAGAAGCAGCAGTAATGGGTGCAGGCCCAAGAACTTGCTAGTGATGTGGAATTAGAAACCCAGTGGATCGAAGTTTAAAGTAGTCAAACAAACAGTAAGTTATGTGCCTGTATTATCCATGTAAACTATTTTCCCCACAGCAAACTCCGTAGTCATGGAATTTTCTTCTCCCTTCTTTTTTTTACCCAGAAAAATGCCCCCATGTTCCAGCGCATGGAGCCCTCATCTCTGCCTCAGGAGATTATTGCTAACGCCAAAGCCCTGCCTTACCTCCAGCAGGACCCTGTTTCAGGCCTGTGAGTAGCACCAAAACGTCTCCGGGACGCCTGCTTGCCATCTGTCACCTATGCCATTGTGCAGACCCCAAAACTCACTGCTCAGAAGGGCCTAAGAAAGAATACTCTAAGCTTGAGTGATCCTTTTTCTGAAGTTGGATATCTTAAAATGATTTTTGGCAGGAGTAAGAGAAAAACAGACTAAGCATACTTAGCACTGTGGTTAGCTTCAGACACCGATCATTGTGAATCAACAATAGAAGAAGGGAGTTTGACTCGCCTTTTAATACACTTGGGTCTTAGTTGTAGTTTTGTTGTGAAGAATCATCATCTCCTATCTAATTCTTGGTTATCGCTTCCCCATGGATCTAGTGTCCCGCTGGAAGATAGAGCCTCCCTCACGGGTGTCATGCTGGCTGAGTGTAAGAGGGGAAAGAGAACCAGCAGTTACTGCTTTCCCTGAGGTTGACACTTCTAGAGACACTATTTGCAGGATCTCACTTGATTCCCACTCCAGCAGCCTACTGTACCCTGGAGGTATATATTAATATCACCTTACACATGAAGAAACTGGAGACTAAGTGAGGTTAACTACGTTGCCTAAAGTCATACGGCTAGTAGAATGTGGAATTGGAAATTAAGTCAGTTATTTCTGACCCCAGAGTGTTTTCACTATACCATGTCTTCTTTAATGAACAAAAGGGACCTTTATTCAGGAAGGGACCTTTTTCTATAATCGAAGTGGAAATAAAATCCAAATTAAGGAATTTTCTTATCCTTCTGAGTGATAAGCCTTAGCCTCAATTAATCTACTGTGGCATATGTATCTTATTATATTTTGATCATCAGCAAGCATTTAGTGAGTACCCAAAGAACATGAGTCTTTCTACTCAATGTAAGTGAGTTTTGTGATTGGGCTTCACAAAGTCCCAGTTCTTACAAACCAGAAATCACTAAATTGCGTAACTTAATTATCAGGGGAATGATATCCAGGGCTTGAGAATGAGACCTCTGTTGGAGCCATTTGGAATTGCTCAGATCATTGATTGCTTTCTGCTTGTGGTGCTGGAGATCTGTTTTTGAAAAACACTGTTTTCAGAGATCAAAGTCCAACACCTTTGGAAGAGAAGAAAAGGACCAGAGTCAGACCAAGGCCAAAGCCATTGGTGTTTTTTTGTTTGTTTACAATTTGATGTGATGAAGTGCAGGATGTGAATTCTCCTGTCCACAGAAAACAAGTCAGTGTTTATTTTCTGTCTAAGAGGAATGGAAGGAAGTATGATCAGAACAGTGGGACCGCTCCACTGGAAGGGTTTACACTTTTTTTTTTTTTTTTGCCAGTCCTTGGCTTAGAAATGAGGGATACCACCTCTTTAATTGCAATCTCTGTTTTATCTACAGCAATTTGCTATGCAAATTAACCTCCTCTATAGGATCACTTTGGCTTTTTTCCCCATATATTTATTGATCCATTTACTCATTGATTTTTACCAATATCTATTAAGAGCCAATATGGCCCCAGAGCTGGCTCAGGCACTGAGGCTACAGCGGAAAACAAGTCCCCATGGAGACAAATCTGGGAGAAGAAATTATAAGAGCAATACAGGCAAACAGTGCTGAAGGATGAGCTGTTGTGATGTCATGGAAACAGCTCATCCAGTTTGAGGGTTTAGAGAGGCCTTCCTGAGGAAGTAACATTTGAGTGAGTCTTGAAGACAAGCTCTTCAAGAGAAAATATGGTGAGTTTAAGGAACCTAAAGACTGTCATGATGGTTGGAGCATGGAGAGCTCAGGGGAGGTGTTAAGTTGTGGGTTTGGAGAGATACACAAGGGCTAGTACTTTGGGGGCATTATAAGCAGGATAAAGAAGTTGGATTTTGTCTTAGGATGATGAGGTTTTGTGTGTCACAATGATGTGATCAGTTGTGTGCTTTTTAAAATTCAGTAGAGACTAAATGGATTGGAGGGGAGCAGTTCTCGATGCAGGAACACCATTTCATAGGTTACTGCAGTTGTGTACATTATCAGTGATGGTAGCTTGGACTAGCAGGATAGAGATGGAGACAGATGGTCAGACTTGAGATATTTGGTAGATAGACCAGACAGGACTTGGTGATTGATTTGCTACACGGACTAAAGGGGAAGGAAGAAGCAAAGGATTCTGGGTGAAGCCTTTGAGTGCATGTTAATACATTTCCTAAAATGGGACACTGGTGGAACAGCAGGCTGGTTCCTCAGAACCATCTGTGTTTCTAGAGCCATGCATTGCTCAGTAGAGGTTGATCTAGGGGTATAGTGGTGGACATTGCAGATAGGGTCACTCCCTCAAATGTGATGGAAAACCAGACATTAAACAGAGGATTGTTAGATGGAAGAAAAGTTGCATTTTCAATTACTTAATTACAGTTCTGATAAGTGCTAGCAAGAATTTATAGGGTGATAGGGGAGTTGGAGATAAGTGTTCTGCACTCTTGGAGTGGCCTCTATTAAAATATTCAGGCAGAAACAAGCGTAGCGTATCCAGTGAACTAAAAACAGCGGGCGTGCCTGGAATGCAGGGAGCAAATGGGAAAGTGGTACAAGAGGAGGTTATGAGGTAGGGATCGTGAGGGAGGCTGTGTTCAGAATTCTGGACTTTATTCCCCAGCTTGACAGGGTTTTCAAAGTAGGAGATTACTCTGGGTTCCAGTTACTCAACTTTGTGAGATAGTTAAGTGTTTCCAGGGGTGCTCTCCCTCTATTGAGGATTTTATAATCACTCTCTGTAGGACAAAAAGGAACCCATTTCTTTCTTTCTGAGACATGATCTCACTCTGTTGCCCAGGTTGGTCTCAAACTCCTGAGCTCAAGCTGTCCTCCCACTTCGACCTCCCTAAGTGCTGAGAGTACAGGCGTGAGCCATAGCGCGGAGCTGAGAACCTGTTCTTATACTAGCTGTGTTCATGTTGTTCCCAGTGGCTCTCAGGAGATGCCATAGTGAGAAAGATGACATTTAGGAAGGTTATTTAAATGTCAGGTCACTCTGTAGCAGCTGTGAAAACTCAACTAAAGCTCTCACTGTCAGAAGGGGACAGATTAGGTGATTCTTTGCTATTCAGATCTTCCCCTTTAATCTAAAAACCATACCTGTGGATTGCTTTTAAGGAATTGACAATCCTTGCTCATGCCCTGAGTTTTCCATTGGATGCAGAGTCATCAGCAGTAGACTTAAAAGAGATGGGATACCATCTCTTCCCTCCTAGCTCTGCCACCAAGAGAGCTGCTGCCCAGCCACTGACCCCAGTCCCATAATCTGGAAGCTCACTCTGTATTTGTGAGCAGGTCAGATGGTGGCTATTACCATACTGGTGGCAGTCAGCCAATAATTTGGCAACAGGCACCCCATTCTCCAGAAAGCTTGGCTGCCTCTTGCTCTCCTAACCAGTCCAGTGGATCGCATCAGGTTAAGAGTGTCTGAAGTACTAGACAATGGTTTATTAACAACCCTACTGTGCCAGTTCTCCATTCTTTTCACTTGGAGACCTCTAAACACTGGGAAGACTTTCTCCGTGTCCTCTTTTTTCACCACCACCTCTGAAATCCTTCTCAGTACGTGAACCAACAGACTTAGCGTAGGGGACAGAGTCCTTCAATAAATGGTAACGGAATTGGACTGAATTGTTTAGTTTGGCCAGGGATGTTGGCAAAATAAGACCATATTCTTACTGTGAGTAGGGAAATTTTTTAAAAAGATCATGGCTGCTTAATATTGAAACAAACTGTTCACTGTGTAAGCTATTGTATTTTTCCGCCAAATGGGGAAACTGAGCAGAAGCAGGTTTACAATCTAGTGTCGGTCTTCCATATGGCTGAGTGTGACAAATGATGTCATCTGTTGCAGATATGCTAGTCCCCAGCAGAATAATGAATGGTTCCAAAGGCAGGATGCAGGTTGAAAGCACCAGTCTGTCTTTTCCAGCGCTTTTTTTTTTTTTTTTTTTTTTTGATCTTTTATTTCAAGACTAGCCACCTGTAAGTTATGAGACTTACAAAAGCCAGTCAAGGCTAACGGGTGTTACCCTGCTGGGGTGGGAATTGCTAGTGGCAGCCATGACATGACTGTCCCTCATTACCTCTGGATTTGACATTGCTTTTCAGGAGTGGCCGGAGTGGATATCCTTCGATGAGTCCACTCTCTCCCCAGGAGATATTCCAGTTGGCTTGTATGGACCCTGCCGATGATGGACAGTTCCAGGAACAGCAGTCTCTGGTGAATGCATGAGTTATATGACGTCAAAAATGCTTCCTTGGTTTACTGATCCCTCTCACTAACTTTTATTATACAGTCATGATCCGTCAGGAAAATCCTTCCTGGTAGTCCAGCCAATTGCCCTGCGGGTGTCCTGCCTCAGCCCTTTTCTAGCACAGTTTCTTGTGTGGTCTGAAAATGTTCCCTCTTCTGGTTTTACAGTCCAAGAGGTCCCTTCCCTGCGGCTGGAACTTAAGGCCGAAAGTCGCATATAAAATCTCGCCTTTCATGGGGAGCTTGAAGATGCCTCACCAAAGAATGATTGACACCATGCCTCTTAGTGTAGCTAGGTACTGCTTGTGGGACACGCGAATGCCCCATGCTGTTCCTTAGTGATGCCCACCTCTTCTAGAGCCCAGTGGCAGCATATGCCACAGTGTCAAGCTGTATGCCAGGAGGTACAGAAGACTCCTACCTCTGCGTGGGTTCAGGCACATCGTCCCTTTTGGTCACAATTCCACAAGGTCAAAGACATTCTAACAGGCCACAAAAGTAACTTTCCTGACCCCAAAATAAGTTTATTAGCATAAATGGTGAAATTCCTGAGAGACCTAGTGAGTCAAGCTTGAAGAAGAGAGGGAGATTGAAGTTTTGGCTTAACTAATACAAAGCTAAAATATGGTTCCTAAACATCATTGACTTTACCAGTATTGCTGGTTCAGGAGCCATTAGCTCAAGGTCCCCCACCCCAACCTCAGCTTAGAATTGCAAAAGTCTGTACAGACAGCTTGTACTAAGTGAGTCCCATATCACTTAAATTCTGATTCATCTGTGGCTCTTCCTTCCCCACTGCTACTGTGTACCTCAGAGCCACCCTGAATGAATAATGATGTATGAGGGAATGGGCACCCCCTCAGAAGGCGCAAAACACTCAGTAGCTCAAACAAATGTGTGATTCTATCTCCTGCAAATGCTGAGACAGAGAATCCTGCAGGGTGGTTTGGGGAAGAGAGCTAGTCCACACACCCCCAGGGTTGAGCGATTGACTGCCTGAGGGTGTTCTTGATGAGGTGGGTAGGAACTCCTGGAGTCATTCCCTGCCATCCCCTGTGAGGAACTTAGCACCAAGACCTAGGGCTAATTGATACAGTTTGATTCTTAAAAGGGCCTCACAGCTTTTTGTCTGCCTGGTGATGTGTCTAGTGGGAAAAAAACCTGCAATAATGTGTCCTTTCTTTCACAGGGAGACTTTATGACTTCATTTCTGTGGGTTCCCTGGGGCTGAGCCGTAGTGCCAGGACTTTTTGGATATGTGTTCATCTCATTGTCAGTACTGGTGTCTGTAATTCAATTCAGGTGTCAGCCTGTGCTACACACTTACCACTGTGTATACTTCTGCCCATCCCTCGGGGCTCCTGCTCCATGTCCCAGGGCGGGGCCATGATTGTGTATGTGCATATGGAGTGTGCGTCTCACACCGCCTCTGATACCTGTAGACTGCAGTGTTGTTACCGCGTCTGTTTGGAGTCAGAACTGTGTGCTGTATAAAGCATGTACTACAAACACCATAACTCCCTTAAGTGCACATAGCACATGTCTTGGGAAAGTACCCCTCCCATACACATGAGAAACCACTCAGCCAAATGGTCAGAGAGGCTAACGAGGGGGTCCTCCTTTGGGCAATGCCCTACATGTTTTTAGGGTGTCATTTGCTAAATATAAAATAGCTTTTTCTGGTATGATCTCCATCTGCCCAAGATGTTCTTAGCTCTCTTTGTTGGGTAGCCCATGTGAACATCTCCCATACAGCTCTTTATGCAATGACACCAGCTATCTGTATAGAGCATGCACGACTGCCAAGCTAACAAGAATGACAGAACCTTAGAGATTTCCAATCCAACCTAATAACACTCTAGGCTGGCTCAGTCCAAAACAATAGCCATTAGCCACACGTGGCTAGTCCAAACAAAATATAAACTATCTGATTAATTTTTATATTGATTACATGTTGACATGCTAATATTTGGATCTATTCAGCTAAAGTAAATGTTACTAAATTTCATTTACCTTTTACAACGTGGTTACCCAGCTAGAGCTTCCTGTCTGGGACATATAGCACCTATGTGCACACAAAAATACACACATATACATACAACTGAGGCCTTAAAGCTGCAAGTCTCTCTTTTGAAAGCCATTCCTGAGGAGACTGAATTGCCCACTGGACGTGAGACGCAATGAGATGGAACCAAGTCCCACGAGCATGGCTGTGTGTTTATTTCCAGGAGCCAGAGGTTAGTGAATTAAAAAGCGTGCAGCCCTCTAACCATGGCATCTACCTTCCTTCGGACACCCAGGAGCATGCGGGATCTGGGAGGGCATCCTCTATGCCACGTCTGACTGTGGATCCCCAGGTAAAAAGCAACCACCTACCTTAATGTAGTGGCATCTGGGCTGTTATTAGATGGGTTATAGAATAATATCTGATATTTGCAGGTGAGCCCGTGACTTGCCCACACCCCTTCCCTCTAAATAAAACCTGGCTCATGGGCCTTCTCTAACAGAGCCTGCTCCTGCAGTGTTTTCAGTGACCCCCTAACCACAACAGCCCAGTCAACAAAATTGCGTATCTCCCTCTGGATGGGCTAAACATTCTCAAGATTCAACCAGCCATGCAAGAAATATCTTCCAGGATTTTCCCTGTGTCCTTTCCCATCTTCTTTTCCATTTCCTGACTCCTCCAGCACATATGCAGTTACTTACACACGCAGGTCCATGTCAGGACTGTCTGTCCCAACCAGCACAGGCCACACCTCATTTCTTTGTCTGTTTTCCTGGCTGCTTTTTCCTGTCTGTCTGTCTTACATCAGGTTTTGACAGAGACAAGAAGTTTTTGTGGATTTGTTTTAGGGTCTGTGGTAAATCAAAATGCCAGAATTTACAACGGGGCTAGGTGGATTGATGGCGGAGGGAGAGTGATACATTCTTAGCAGTTGTTAAATCGCAAGCTCTCCTAGGCTCTAGTGCTGCAGGGCAAGGCCTTCTCTAGCAAGGGCATTAAAAAATATAGCAGAGCCATGCTTCTTTCATGGGGTAGCCTTTTAGACAGTTGCCCTCACATGTTTCAAAGCAGCACAGTATTTGCTGCAGCCTGCCTGCATTCTGCTTGGCTTTGCCTTGGTACACTCAGCTACAGGAAGAAAAGATCCCAGACCATTTCCAGTGACTATGTTAATGTAAGGGTACTTTCTTGAACAGTTCCCTCCAGCTAAGGTTGGAGCAAGAGAGATTCAAGGGACATTACCATTTTGCAGGGTTAAAATTTCCCATCCTCAAAGTCTCAATCCTGCTGCTTCTGTGCTTTTAGATTTTTTCAATCATTAATCCATACCTTGTGTTTCTCTGGGGGCTTATATTTCCAGGTGGTGACAGACCCAAGCTCCATGAGACGTTCATTTTCCACTATTCGGGATAAGCGTTCAAATTCCTCGTGGTTGGAGGAATTCTCCATGGAGCGAAGTAGTGAAAATACCTACAAGTCCCGTCGCCGGAGTTACCACTCCTCCCTGCGGCTGTCAGCCCACCGCCTGAACTCTGATTCAGGTGAGGAGGTCTTCAGTATCTAGCTCTTTTATCAGGCATACTCTAGTGAGGACTGTAAATGACCAGAAAAGAATTCAGGCAGAGACAAGGGTTGAAGAACGTGAAGGATTCTCGTTACCAAAGGGAATTCCTGTATGTGACTTACGTCATGAAACAGGCCAAAGCTCTCCTCTGTGTTCACCATAAAGGCTGGTGCAATCCCTTCCTTCTGGAGCAGGGTTATACAAATCATAAGAATTGAGAGAGGTTTTCAAATAGCCTTGTGCAAAACCACTGGGGCTTTTTGGGAATGTATTAGAGACCCATTGTGAGGACTGAGCTTCAACCACCAATTCCACTGCAACCCAAACAGTGCTATTTGGAATTGTTTCCTGTGTTTGAGTTTCATTTAAGCATTTGTTGTTGTTGTTTTTAAAAAAGCAAATTATTAGTCTGGTTTAACCATTTTATTTTACTGGATAAAGGAATCAAAGTTGAACAAGCAGTGACTTGTCCCATGTCATAGGGCCGTTAAGTGGCAGAACTGGGACTGGAACTGGGATCCTTTCATTTCAATCCTGGGCTTCTCACCCTGGCATTATGTTAGGTAGGTTATTATTTAGTTCATAGAAACTTCTTAACCCTTCTGCTGATGCCACCTTCCCCACCCAAAAGTTGCACAACCATGTTTATGATGTAGAGAATTCCTGAGCCATATTGTTGACCAAGATTTCATATTGTGTGTAGCACAAATAGAAGCAGAATAGATTGGATTCTTTGACATATGTGTCTCTAGTGGCACCTTGACACTTACCTGCTCGCAAAATAGGTAATTTGCCAGCCTTTCTCTCCTGCTTCCCTTTCAGATCATCTTTTGACATGCTTGGAGAAGCCAGGATTCTTTTAGGGGCCTTAGTTCAGGCTGCTACAACAAATTACCGCAGACTGGGTGACTTAAACAACACGTGTTTGTCACAGTTCTGGAGGCTGGCAAATCCAAGACCAAGGTGCCAGCAGATCCCTGCCTTCTTTCTGTTCTCACATGATGGAGAGCAGAGAGAAAAGAAGCAAGCACTTTCAGGTCTCTTCTTACCAGGGCACTAATCTCACCATGGGGGCCCCACCCTCATGACCGAATCACCTCCCAACACCATCCCATCAGGAACCAGTTAGACTTCAAGATTTGGATTTGGGGGTGGGGGGGGGCACAAACATGTGGTCCCTCTGAGGGTCCAACTCCAGGCTGTGATGTGATGCTGAGACAGAAGTCTCTTTATCGTCATGGTCACAGTGGGCAGAGTTATAACCAAGTGCTTTTGTCACCTCTCACAGGCCACAAGTCTGACACTCACCGCTCAGGGGGCAGGGAGCGGGGACGATCGAAAGAGCGAAAGCATCTTCTCTCTCCTGATGTCTCCCGCTGCAATTCAGAGGAGCGAGGGACCCAGGCTGACTGGGAGTCCCCAGAGCGCCGTCAATCCAGGTCACCCAGTGAGGGCAGGTCACAGACGCCCAACCGACAGGTGAGCACAGAGAGGAAGCTGGCCTATAGCAGGAGGACAGGGAAGAGTGGCCTGTATCATTAGGTGCAGATCGTGGGCATTTAGCAACCACATTGAAGCACCCATAGAAACTGGAGTTTCACTGGAAACTATACCTATGGTGCATAGAGGTTAGCTGCTCAATGCTTGTGTACTCAGAGATGATCTGAATTCACAGGAAACCAGATTTCCCCACCCTATCCCCCCCACCCACAGCCCTCAAGAAAGATGGTGTCTAGAGGTCATTCCATTCCAGCCTTCAGAATCCAGAGATATAAATAGGTTGACAGATGTCTCAGCCAGATTTGGGAGGAGATGATAGTCCTGTAGCCAGAAAGATTCCTTTGCCCATCTTGTGATAATCAGTATTTGTGAGAATGGTGATTCAGCCCTCAGCCCAGGATTCAGAAGTCAGAGCAGTTCACCCTCATTTACCTAGCTTCCAGCCGCCCCAACAAGACCATGCCTTTTGCTGAACCACCAGCCTGGTGCCTAAGGAATAACTCATGGAGCTGTGTGAAAACATTCTTCCACTCTATTACTCTTCACTATAGCCCTATCTCTATTCATGGCACTTCAACCTGTAATAGGAGACCCCCTTGACAGAAATGATCAGTGGGGAAAAGGCAGGGCTGCTAATGCAGACCTTTAGCGACACTGGCAGTTGAGAGGTTTCCCTTCTTGAACAGCAGTTTTCAAATTTTAGTTCAGAACAGAATTACCTGTGAAGCTAACTAGCACTGCACATTCCTGGGGCCTGACGGGTTCTGGTGAGACCCAGAAGTCTGCCTTCGAACAGACCCCTCCTTAGGATTCTGAGCAGGAGGTTCATAGGTCACACATACCTTAAGAAATATCTCCCAAAACCTGGGCTCAGTTTTCCTTGGGAATAGGTGAGGGCAAGTATGGCCTGAGCCAGCAGCTGAGTGTACCAGGTGCAGAAGCTGAATTCAGCAAGCCACTGAAGACATGGGTAGAAATAAGGGTTTCCCAGACTGAGCAACTCTGGAGCATGTGCTCTCCTTCCACGGAGTTGTCTTTCTCAAGTTCAAAGTCTGTCTTTCAGTGTGCCCCTTGTTACATATGCAGAGCTTCCTCAGTAGTCCAAGTGTGTGCTCCACAGACCTGCCACTCCTAGCATCGCCTGGAAGCTTGTTAGAAATGCAGAATCTCGGGCCTCACCCCAGATCTGAGCCTGCATCTGCAGTTTAACCAGATCCCTGGAGGTTTGTGTGCACATTAAAGTCTGAGATGTCCTGATCTAAATGTTCTTGACTCCTTAATCGCTTCAATCCCTGTGTCCCTGAGTGGATGTGAATACTACAGGGAGCTCCAGCTCAGGCCTCTCTCCCCCAGAATTTGGACTCCAAGGACTCTCTAGAAGGAGTTAGGGACCTTAACGGGGATCATGCCAAGCCCAATCTAACATGCCACATCTCTCCTGCTGTACAGGGCACAGGTTCCCTAAGTGAGAGCTCCATCCCCTCTGTCTCTGACACCAGCACCCCAAGAAGAAGTCGTCGGCAGCTCCCACCCATCCCGCCAAAGCCCCGGCCCCTCCTTTCCTACAGCTCCCTGATTCGACATGCGGGCAGCATCTCTCCGCCTGCTGATGGAAGCCAGGAGGGCTCCCCGCTGACCTCCCAAGCCCTGGAGAGCAACAACAACGCTTGCCTGACCGAGTCTTCCAACTCTCCGCACCCCCATCAGGGCCAACACATCTCCCCACAGCGCTACATCTCCGAGCCCTACTTGGCCCAGCATGAAGACTCCCACGCCTCAGACTGTGGCGAGGAGGAGACGCTTACTTTCGAAGCAGCTGTGGCTACTAGCCTGGGCCGTTCCAACACCATCGGCTCTGCCCCACCCCTGCGGCACAGCTGGCAGATGCCCAACGGGCACTATCGGCGGCGGAGGCGTGGGGGGCCTGGTCCAGGCATGATGTGTGGGGCTGTCAACAACCTGCTAAGTGACACGGAAGAAGACGACAAATGCTAGAGGCTGCTCCCCCCTCCGATGCATGCTCTTCTCTCACATGGAGAAAACCAAGACAGAATTGGGAAGCCAGTGCGGCCCGGGGGGGAGGAAGAGGGAAAAGGAAGATGGAAGGACACCATGCATTATCAGAGAAGAGGAAGGAAAGGACAATCGGAACACCAGTCAAACCCACCAAATTGCTTTATTCCCCTTTGCAAGATGGGCACTGCCATAGTTCTGCCTCTTTGCTGGGGAAAGAAAACACAGGAACGTGGAGGGTTGGTTATTCCTGTGGGAGAAGGGACATGAGGATGGCTTGGCTTCCCTTTGCCCCTTCCCACTCTTCTAAAAGCCGTGGAGGGATCTAGCTGGCCTGTGTCTACACTCGGTGCCCTGAGAAGCCCGGAAGACTTTCTGGCTCTTAACTGGGGAGTAGTGGAGACCATAGGAAAGGGCTCTCACGCCTCACGCAGCACCACTGCCACCGGGGCAATGGCAGCAGCATCTCATGCATTACCCTGTGGCTTGCTTCTGCCAGGGTGGCGCAGGCTAAGTCAGGAACATCTGATGCCAGGGAAGGAGGAGAAAGTCGAAGCGAAAAGGGTCAGGGTGCTGAGGCAACAGCAGCAAGAGCTGGTCTGGGTGAGAAAAGCCATAGCCCAGCAGCCCCTACCATGAGGGAGACGGTCAGAGAAACAGGACTGGTGGTGCTGGGGGGTGTAGCCCCCCATCCTTGAAGCCTGTCACCCACACAGCAGGTGCTGAGTGTTTGTTAGGACAGGTCAGGAAGTCCCCCAGGGTCCACAAGGTGCCTGAGGCTCTGGTAAGGGTGAAGGTAGAAGTATTGAACAACTGCTATGGCATCAGTGGAAGTGGAGTTTGGTCCTAGTGCTGGATCCCATGCTGTTCCGGGCCTTGGCTCTTTAGATGCTGGTCAGCAGGGAACCCTGAGGGTGTGGGTAGAATAGCAGGGGCCGCCTAACGGACTCAAAACAGAGTCTGTTATCCAACCAGTGTAGAAGCAATCAAATATGTGTAACAGTGCTACGGCCACACCAGCACATCCTGGCTGAACATCAGCCCGCACTCTGGTCCATGAGGCAGCAAGGTCAGTGCTGTGCCAAGCCCAGTGAGGCCAAGTGCAAAGGTCTAGCCTTTCCTGCCACTCCCTTGAGAGGGGAGAACACACATATCCAAGTAGGCTACCCGCCACTGGGTAGGGACTTCTGTAAAGAAAGACGGGAAAGGCTGATTGATAGACTGAAATAAGCTGCTTTGAAAGTCTGGAATGACTGAGGACCTCCCATGAGGAGGGACCATTGGGACCGCAGCTTCTGCAGCTGGTGTGGGGTTCAGGTCAGTTTGTCAGGATGCTTTAAGGTGATTAGTAAATATACCTCAGCTTAGACCTGGGCTGCTGCTCCTAGCAAAGCAGGCTCCAGTGGGGCCTCATCACACAGTATGACAAGACTGGAGGCGTGGTCACCTGGAATATTCCCCTGAGCCAAGATGGGGGCTTCACCCCTCCCCAAAGTAAGAGCTGGAGCAGACAGTCCCACCCTGTCATTCCCAACTGCCCAAACGCAGAAGCACTGGGCAGGAGAGCCCTTTCTTGCCAAGCCAGTGCCCTTGTGGCATATGGCATATGGCTCCATTGGAGGGGACATATCAGTGGCTTTATCTGGTGGAAATGTACCTTCCCCTTAAGTCCCTTGTTAGTGCCATCACAGCAAGTGAATGGGTGCCCGACAGGGCCCTCCTTTCCCCACCAGGACAGTTGGAGCCTCCCACCCAGGATCCTGAGGACCCCCTGCACTGAGCACTCAGTGGGTAAACACCCCTCCAACCCAGACACATTCCTCCTCTTGGGCAGGAGCAATCCAGAGCTGTTATTTTTCTTGTAAGGAGCCTATTATTTTTCCCTATTTTTTAATTGAAATATAAATAAGGCATAGCTGCATCAACCCTGAAAAGCAAAATTCAACCACATGGCTGGAAAATTTGTCATGGCCCTGCCTTCTCTTATGATATTGATGGAGCTTCATGACCCACAGCCCCCAAACCAAAGTTGTCCCAACACAGGAGGCCAATGAGGCAGAGCTCTCCCACCCTCAAACCCTCTTTCATCTTCATTTTCCTCTCCTACTTAGCACCTGCGTGCTTGAGGGTGGCTGGGAATGCGATATACGACACCCCGATCCTAATAGGTGTGATCCTTACGTAACACTCTGACGCTGGGCCTTGTATTGTTTTTCAAGTTCCCTCTGCTCAGCGTCATTTCATGCCAAAGTGCTGCTATGGGCTGCTTTGTGTGCACAAAATTGCTTTTTCCACCTTGGAAATGCAGCTTTCCCTAGGGGAAGGCCTACAACAGGACTGACCATTCTGAGCCAGTGAGTCTATTGCATGGTGTTTTGAGAAAGGGAATTGCAGTGATACCTTGTGCCATTTCAACAGTAGGAGAAATGTGGGCTGGCAGAGCAATTCCCAGAAATGGAATTTGCCTGCAAATAGTATAAACACTAAATTTACTGTGCCAGGAAACCTTCCTGAATTCCTTGAACTCATACACACAAGTATTTGAGTCCTCAATAAAGTGTTGGAAAGCACTGCAGATGCAGTCACCTGACTGACCACCTGGTTTTTCTTTTGCCAGTGGATTTCTTTTATTTACCTTCCCTTGACCAAGAAATTGGGTTTCTTTCCCCTTACCCTGCACTTACTCTTCTATTAAGACCAGAAAATAAAATAAAATAATTTTCTGTTGAGTCACAAACTCATTATCATCATCTTGTTTGGTTTTCTGCTGCCTCTGAACAAAAGTGAATGCCAGCTTTCCCTTGCTAGGTGTCAGAGTCCGCCTCTTCTCTTTCCGTTGAAAAGAGGCCCCTCTAGACCCCAAAACCTATCCTTTTCTCTGGTCAAAAATCACAGCAGTATCTTGAGAAACTCCATGCAAAAAAAGACTACAACCAGCGTTTGAGATATACCACAAGACCAAATTTGGGCACTGGCGGTCCCCTCAGAAGACTCGAGTCATATGTTTAGTTTCTCTTGCTAATGTTGTCTTCACCATCTCCTCAAAGAGTGAAGACAAGGGGAAGGTAAAAGGAGGAGGAAAGAAAACCAAAGCAGAGAGATATTCTAAATAGGTTTGCATTTAGATACCCCTCTTTTCACCTAAGGCTCCAGACAGACTCCAGGTAGGGAATGCATGTCTGTCTCTTTCTCTGTCTCCCCATCTCCTAGAGGACAGAGTGCCAGTGACCACTGGACAGGGGTAAGGCTCCAGCCAAGGTGCCCCTGAGCCAGGGTCAGGATAGAATTTCTGGCCCCATGAAGGGCTCACCCCCTCTAATGTCCCCTTGGCTCTACCTGAGTCATGAACACAATTGTCAGTGGGGGTCTGTGCTGCTCTTCTAGCTGAAGAATCTGTTTTTATTCTGGGCTTCACTTGTAGTCCCTACTCAATGTCTCTATAGGGCACTGAGCTCACCAAGAACATTGCCCAGAAACTGAACTCCAGATGTTCTAGGTTTTGACTTCCCTTAACTCTGGGGCCACGAAGAGAAGACCCCATAATCCACCTCTTAGCCAGTATCTCCCTTCCCTGCACAGACTCCTCCCACCCCCATAGAGCCTGTGTGGTGAGCATGGGGGTCTTCTTACCTCTGTTCTCCCATTCCAGCCTCTGTTTTGCTGCATGTTAGCACTGATCCAACTCCTGAGATGGTGTAATTCTACCCAATCCAAGCTTCCTTGCTTGTCTGACTGACTCTACCACTCTCTCAGCTATTGCGGAATGTTGCATTCTAATGAAATAAGGTTTGGAACTTACCTGGTGCTCTTCGCAAGATGACTGAAACAAGGTGTAGGGTGTCGGGGTAGACGCAAGGCCCACTACTGGATAAAAGCTCACTGCAGGGAAATGAGGTCTCTCCTGGCATAATGGAACAAAAATATCAATTTTGATTTTTAAAAATTTTTCATTACATCCTATTTCTCGAGCCCTCTGGATGTTTCATTCTTGGACAGAGTGTTTCTTTAGTGGGTGGGGCCAAGGATGGGTTGAGAGATGATTTCTCAGATCTCTAAGATATAAATATTACACGAGGTTGTATGTAAAGAAAGGGCAAATGTATAGCAGAAGGGGAGCAGATACCTACCTTTCAGGGATTTTGAGACTTGAAGGTTAAGGAATTTTTACTGCTATTTTTGTTCATCAGTTTCATGTCTGTTATGTTTCGAGACCCTCAGAGGCCTAGGGCTAGTGTGGCCAAGAATCCTGGTGAGAGGCATTTCCATGCCTTGGGGTGAACTCTTCCCCTCTAGTTCTGTCACCCAGCTTGCAAGTCCTTCCTTCACAGATCCCAGAGGGATGGGCACTGTCCAGGCGGTGCAGGAGAGGACTTTATGACACTGGAAAGAAGGAAGAAGTAGGTCCCTTGCAAGTGGCCAGACAGGGCATGATGGTTTGACTCCAGAAAGAGTCTCTATAGAATCAGGTTCAGGTTCTGATAAAACTTTTCTTTAAAATATTTCCACACTGAGACTTTCATTTTAAAAAATCCAAACAAAATTAACTCAGGGCTTATGACTTAACCTTTGTATGAAGGTGATCGAAGAGATCCCACATTAATAAGCACCGCCTGTAGCGGCGGCTTTGCCTTTTTGTCTTTTGTTGTTTCTTCTCTGAACCACCCTGTACATCACAGCCCGGTCTACCCCAAAGAGAGCAGCAGCTGATGGCTTCTCTGCTGTGTGTGGAGGGAGGGCTCGGCTGCAGAGCTGTGTTTTGTCAGCTGTCAGGTGCTACAGCCCACCCAGAGTACACAGATATAGCACTTTAAGGGACAAAGGAGGAAGAACAGAAAGAACTATCTTTGCTTTCTAGAGGCCATCTTTTTCTTTCCTTAAATCCTTTCTGCTTTAACCTTCTGAGGTTTATGCATTCCAGAGAGGTCATACCAAGCCAAAGAGAACAAATTCATAGATTGTCCCACCCTACCCAGAGGGCCTGAAAAGCTTCTCTGAACAAAACTCAAGATAGTTGAGAAGTATGAATGGGGCTCACAGCAAAGTCTGATCAATAGCTGTGGAGGCTGGGGCACTCTGAAACTGCCCTTCTATTTTTGTAGTTTTGCTTCCTTCTAGCCACCCTCTCTCCCCATGCTATAAGTAGGGGAGTGCGTATCTTGACCTTCTAAATGCAAAAGGAGATTTTATAATCATCCATGCTACCTGTAAATACATTACCGAGGTTTGCATTTTTACTTTTGGAAGTATGAAACAGTTGAGTAGACCAGGTCAAAAGATGTGTGGGGCTTTATGTTTATATTTATTTGTTTGGGGTTTTTTGTTTGGTTGGTGGCTGGGTTTTTTGTAACAGACCTATTCTGGACAATGTTTCTGAATCTGTTTCTCTTTAGCAAGTAATTGCCATTGAATTTAGTGATATGATAGTTGAGTCAAAACTCTGAGGTTACAGTACCAGCTCTGTCTTTTCTCTCTGGCCTCCTTTTTGTCGTCTTTGTCCTTCCGTCTAAGTTGGACTCTATCTTTCCCTAAGGACTTAATATAACACAGATTAATGAAAAACTGCCCTAAAACTTCAGTGAAAGCCAAGGAGATGCAGAATTTTTTCAGGACATCTTTAACCAATACAAAATTTATGTCTTGATAAGAAGGTAATTTTTACAATAGTATAGTAATCTGATAAATGAAAACTATTGGAAGTCAAAAATTATATTCCAGCTTTCTGTATTCAGACTTGTGCCTTCAGTAAGCTTCACTTTCTTTCCCTTGTCAATTGAAATATGAATGCTCACCTAACTTGTGGTGTGAAGTGTCTGTTAATAATGCATAATTTAAAGCACTAAGTCTACACAAATTAATTTAGAAAAACCTTCACTTGTTAGATCCCATGAAGTACCCATGAAATTCTCAGCATTGCTATAAGCACTTAATTTTTTTTAAAAGAAACTTCCTGTCTAATGAAACCTGAATCGAGGATTTGCTTTAATTTCATCCTATTCTTCCCATGTTCCCTTATTATTATTCTTATCTCTAACTTAAAAAGAATCTATACTTTTTTTTTCAATCCAAGAAGTTGAATTTTCATGGTCTAAGTTTCCTTGTGTCACCTTCACTTTGTGCAAATTTAACCCAGTCATAGATCAAATAACCACAAGCCAACACTTAGCTCATCTCCCAGACATATTCTCCAACCCAGCATTGGAAAGCTGAATGAATCTTTTCTCTCTCTGTCCTACAAGTTTGTCAGAGATAAGAATGGATTGCTGTCTACATTCTACAACCAGATCCTAGAATTTACACCAGGCTGTGCCACTTCCTCTTTACTTCACTCAGAGGATGGCCCCCAAACTGAAAAGGAAACAAGACTATTCAAATATGCCAAATCTGAATTTAACTTTATTTGGTGAGTCAATAGTTTTCTTTCCAGCATTCTGATTTTTTTAATGGCAATGGCCTATATGGCACAAGAACCACCACTTTAAAGCAAATCTGTTAAACATTTTTATAAAGGATGAGCAGGAAAAACACACTCCAAAATTCTAAAGTGCCATTAATCAATTTTTAAAAATAAAGGTAGTATGAAATGAGGGCTAAACGATATAATATAACTGCCAGTTAAGGTAGACAGTAGTTGTCGTCTTAGTTACATTTGATACGGAGTTGTATAATATTAAGCAGATCCCAGTAGAGTTAGTAAAAACATAGGTATTAAGTTTTAATGGCTACCAACTGGGATATATACTTAGCCGCAGGCTGGACTTTAGTCAGTGTTTTTCTATCCTGGTGTTTTGTGAACAAGTCAAAATTTATACACAGTCACCCTAAGTGCTGTAATTGCAGAGGAACTTGCCTCTTGGTGATATTAGACGGCAGTCCAACTCCACTCAAACTGAGTCCAAGATTTGAATTCACCCAGAAAAACAAATGGAGGAGAAAAGCCTAATGCACCAGATGCATTTGGCATTTCACAGCTGGGGCAATGGAGTAGAGAGCAGGAAGACAAGCTGTGGAACAAAGGCAAAGTGAGGCAGAAAATATCAGCAGGTCCCAGAAGAGGACAGACTTTAAGACGTGTAAACTTGGATCCTCTTTTTCACTTAGGTTATGGGTAAACTTCTTAGCACAAGATTGGATTCAGAGAACTTCTTTCTGTTAAACTCACCTAGGGTAGTGGATTTCAAGGCCTCAGAGGATTGATGATAGGTTCCCGAAATTCTCTTTCCAGACCTGGGAGATTGAGAGAAAGAGGTTCTTGCTTTAAAGTGGCTTGAAGACAATCTTTATGACTTCAGCAACTCTTCAACATAGTAGCACCAATAATGGAGAGATCATATTAACCTCCTAGTGGTGAGAACACCATGGGAGGGGAGAGGGGCCAGTGAGTGGGATGGTGAAGAGCTTCATCAGGAACAGATTTCAGACTCTGCAGGGTGCACTGGTTCTAGCCTCAAATAACATTGCAAGGAGGTGGACTATAGGGACCACACCCTCTGTCCTTCGGGGCCCATGGTCAGGCCATTCCCTCTTTGTTTTGCTCCTAAAGGATGAGCATGTAAAATGAGATCAGGAGGGAAATTGGGTGCTCTGCCTCAGGCTGTTAAAATGCTGCTACCTGCATTCTAAAACGTGCAAGTCATGCCCCACAAGACACCTCCTTAGGGGCAGCATCCACTGTGGTGTGCCAGCCTGACACCCCTGCAGTCACGGTGTTTGAATGGCAGCTGATGCTGGCCCACCCAGGGTATCGGTGCATCTCTCCTAAAGCCACAGTTCAGCCCTGCATGTTGACCAGGCGGATATCCTGTAATATAGATGCTCGTTTGGATCCAAAAGGAAAACCATTAAAAATAAAAGAAAGATGAAAAACTTTAATGTTTTTGGGGGGGATAAAAGAAAAGAATCAATAAAACTTTGTTGTAAAGAATTTATCAGCCTGATTTCCCTCACTTGATGTGTTTCTTTGCTGCTACCAAAAAGAGAGATCATGGGAGTGAAGCCTGCCAGATCCTCAGGGTAAGCTGGCAGCAGTCTCTGCAGTATGCTTAGTTGGGGGTCTTAGCCCAGTGGGGAGCAATTCAGGAGGCTTTCAAAGTCCCAAGGAAACCCTGGCCCTGGAAGGTTTTCTTTTATTAAAAAGTGCACTTTAGTGCTGGGTGTGGTAGCTCGTACCTGTTACCCCAGCTATTCAGGAAGCTAGCACAGAAGTATTGCTTAAGGCTAGGAGTTGAAGACGGGCCTGGGTGACAGAGTGAGACCCTCATTTCTTAAAAAATTTAGGAAAAAAAATGTTCTCTGCCTTGGAGAAATTTTTTTTTTAAAAAAAAACATTCCATAACAACTGGTTCTCCAAAACGGATAAACAGATTGTCTAATCAGGACATTGTCCTGATCTCCAGTTGAGGAGTTTAACAAGGTAGCCAGAGAACTTCCCTGGGGAACAACAGGGCTTCGTGACCAGAAAAACTATGCCCAGCCTCTTCTCTGAAAAAAAGGTCGGGGGGATTATAGGATACCAGCTCAGCCACCAAGTTCAGGATGAAGCTGATTCCCAAGACTCTTAGGACATACTGTCCATTCTTCCTCCTGTCTACAGCACTCCCCCTTTAGCTGCAATCAATCACTCCCTTGCCACAGGGAAAGCAGCAAGCTCCAGGCCCAGGCGTCCATTTGATTTGCCACTCCGAAAACTGACTGTTTTATTCTCCTTGGGGAAATGTCATCATCTAATCCTAGTGTTAATTATTTTAATATCTAAACAATCCTTTTATCAATTAGATAGAAACCAGCATTCCAAAATATGTCCTCTAATTTGTAGTTTGTGCCAAGATCTTGAGCCCTAAGATATACGACTTTATTAGCTAGGCTTTTTCTTATAATTAAAAACATCCAAAAATGTTATATGTGGTCATCTCTCAGGGAGGTCTAGGTCTTTGGAGGCTGGATTTTAGAAATTTCTAAGATTCTGTACAACTCTTAAATTTTATGTTATTTTTCAATCATAATTTCTTTCCTGTGGCTTCCATCACCATTAGAGTAAGAATTTCACAGCCTTTAACTTCACACTTTTATGGGATAAGTTGGTTTCTTGGGCAAAGGTTGGTTTCTAAAAAAAATTACATGGATTGGATTGGTGACTTCTTGTTTCCTTCTAACCTAGAACTCAGGTCTACAGTTTTTCACAGGCTAATTGGCACTAAGGAAACAGATATAAAGAAAAATAGACTTTATTCTGATTTTCTCTTGAGTGTTTTTGTGTTATAATGTGATCATCTATTGGTTACCTTTACACATTATGTTCCTAAACCTTCTATTCTGCCTCTGGGATTTTAGAAATTTGTCTTTACCTATGTATCACATTCCTTTGCTAATGAGGTGGGAAAATTCCCAAACTAATGAACCAGATTTCATTTTTTAAAAATACTTAATAACAAAATATCGGGACTAGTCACAGGCACACATAGCCTGGAAACTCAAACACCTGCAACAAGAAGAAGGAGAAGAATAGAGGCTACAAATGCAAGTGCTGGAATAGAACCAACTGAGGTCAAACCTGTGCACCGCCAGTTATATGCTGTGTGCCCCTGAGTCAGCCACTTAACCTAAGACTCACTTTCTTCATCTTTAAAATGGGAACAATAATTGCAACTACCCCATAGGGCAGAGTGAAAAAATTATCGTGTATGAAGAGAACAGCCCGTGTCTGTCCACAATAGCCATCCTATAAATGTCAGGTCTCACCATCATTATCATCCTTATCACCACATCCAACTACATCCCCCAAACCCACACATCTGAGAAACTGAACCTTTCAGGACCACATTCTGAGAATATGCTGGTGGGTGCTCCCCTTCTGTTAATGGTTAATCCTTAGGCAAGTTTCTAAGAAAAGGGGGATACATTTAAAAAGCAAGCAAACCATCATTACCATGTGGCTGTTTTGAAATAACGCCGCCACTCATCTCAGACACAAGTCATAATTTTGTTTATTCTTCATTTCTAATTTCCATATGCATTTAATAACAAAACGGGAGAAACATTAGTGGGAGATAGTAAAAGTAGCAATAAAGTTAATGGCAACATTAAAACTACTGTACACCTGTAAACACAGCAATATTCAAGACAATTTGAAATCTCAAGTAACTCACAAATTGATGGCACATGTAAGTGAACCATAAATCTAGGGTCAGTGGCCTAATCGTTAGTCCATTAGAGAAAAGGAAAAATAAGAATAATTCTTTTTAAAGACCATTCCTAAGTGGTCAATAAAGAATGATTAGTTCATAAAGCGTCAACTCTGGACATAAATAAATTGACCAACCCTTTCCAGGAGATCGCCAGGGGAATAGTCAGGATACCGTAAGGCAAAACAACGTGAGACTGAAGCCAAGCACTGTAAATCCATCCAGAAAAAGGGTTCCCATGCCTCAGGGCACTGCTTGCAGAACCCCATCCTCTGCTTCTGCATGCAAAATCATGTGTGTATTTAAAATTACTACAGCCTTCATCTGCTATCTAAATGATTCTACAACACACAGGAATCACAGAGCTCAGAATGTTGACTCAAGGGAGAGCCTAGGTATTGATTCTGCCCCAGTCTATTTCATATATGAGGGAATGTGACATTTGGAAAAACTCTGAAATGGTTTTTCCAGAGGCCAAGACAGTCTCCTGTGAATCTGGACTGCTGTATTAGGCTCCCGAGGGTAGCCTCAGCAACCCTAGCATAACCGTCCAAAAAAGAATGAAAAAATAACTGAAACACACCCCAGGAGGCTTCTTTTTCTAATGTGTCCAGAAGACTCCTTTAGGAGCCTAATGGAAGCTAAGTACCCTCTCCCTTGGAAAGGGTACCAAAAAATCTGAGTGTTCACATCCTCCAGTCCCACCCCTGAGCCTGTTTATAACCCCTCCAACAGTCGCAGGAGATATCACGGAAAAAACAGGTATAAACAAGCTATTAGCATCAAAGTAATTCAAAGAAAGAGCTATGACAGTTGGATCAAACTATTCAGGCCTGAAAATAGACGACAGAATCCAGGCTGACTTCCTGGCATATTGGAAATACTGCTTGCTTCTGCTACCAGATCAGATGGCTTGACGTTGATGGGAATACAGTGTGGTTATCTGGGAGGTGGGGTGGAAGAGAAAAGGGCAACTTACATTAATATAGCTCAGTAAATACACTGGAATAAGGCATTTGGTAGACCTGGGTGCAAATTCTAGCTACGCATTTAACAGTGACTCCAGCCAGGTTACTTAGCTTGTGACCCCTGATTTTCCTTAACTGTATAATTAGGATAACAAGACTAACCTTGCATGGTTGTATTTAGGATTAGGCATTACACATACACACATACACACATACACACATACACACACACACACACACACACACACACACAGAGAGAGAGAGAGAGAGAGAGAGATTGAAGAGAGACAATACAGCATGGTGTTTATCACATAGCAGGCATTCAGTAAAACATGACTGCTATTATTATTAGTGCATTCACTCATTCACTGAATGTATTTCATGGTGCCCAGCGCTACGGTTTTAATAAGCAAGCCAGATGAAGTAGTGTCCTTAAGTTGTTCACAGCCTGATGGAAGCTACAGATAAGGAAAGAAACCACTGCACCATGGTGTTATCTTGGTGAGGGTGAGGAATTTTCAGGGTACTATGGCAGCCCCTAAAAACAACTTGGGGAGTCAGAAATGGCTTCCAGGGAGAACTGCTATTTGAGACAAAGCCTAAAGAATAACAAGGGTTGGCTGGGCCACAAGGATGGGGGAGAGGCTGTCAGGTAGAGGTGCAGGAGGAGGTATCTTGCTCTAGTTCGAGGGCAGATCTCTCAGCGAGCTTGTTAAGGGATAGGCTGCAGAGTGAAGGGAGAGCTTAAAAGCCATTTCTCAGAGTTTAGCCTTCACACCATCCTTGTATTGGCAAACAGCAATGGCAAGTTCTAAATCACGGAGAGACTAGGCACAGATATCGTATCCATAAACCAAACCAGGTTTACTTGCCTGAATAAGGAAGAAACTCAAAAGAGAGAAATAACTGTATTCTCCAAGACCAAGATACAAACTTCTGGCCAATGAATTCTGCATCCGAGGGTACACGGCTAATGGTAAAAACGTGAATGAGTAAGGGTCACACCAGACCCTCTGGAGACCTGATTATCTCACCCATTTCAGCCTACCACAAAGAGTCGCATTTAATCATTTCAGCAACATAAGTTCCACATGTCTGTATCCACCAGTGGAGGGCAGGGAGCTTGACCAGCCCTAGTGAAGCCTTCCGACCTTCCCTGCTGATTCTCTACTGACCTAAGAGACCCAAGGGACCCTCTGTAGGATACCTTTCAAGTTTCCCTTAAGGGCATATACAGCTCTGTCACAGACATGTTCAGCTTCTTCAGAGCATTTCTCACAGGATGAGCCAAGGACCAAAAGAGATCAGATCACAGTGTCATTTTCTAATAAGAAAATCCTCCGATAGAATCATAGCCGGTGGTTGAGATAAATTATAGAAGCTTGATGTATGTCATCAAAGCATCCTTGCTTCATTAAAATGCAATAATGGTCCCTTAAAAATAGGATTGTATTTATAATAAATTGATTCATGAACAATTTCCAGGAGCATATCTTAAACATAAAGTGAAATTCACCTCAAATATTTGTCTAAGGAGAAGCAAGCTAGTTGCTGTGGTAAAACTGGTTAACCAATTCTACTTGAAGTCACCACTTGTCGTATTAAGTCTCCTTTGCCTGGGACTCTATTTCCCTGTTTTATTTCTTCCCCAGACCTATCAAATCACCCTTCTTATTTTCAAAGCATTTGGAAACCATCTTTTTTTTTTCTTAATCACTTTTCTTTTGTTCACTGTGGGGCGTGTCATAAAAATAAAGAGGAGGGTCTCCACAGATAGTCACCAGTCACCGTGAACAGTCTTAAGGAAGTCTTAAATAACTCCTTGATTCTTAGAATCAATTTCAAATAAGCCATGTTGTATGGGCATGAGTGCTTCTTGGGGAGACTGGTAATGCTCCCTCAGCTAACGGTGGAGTAGGTAAGCTAAAAAGGAGTTCCAGGTGCCCGGTGGGTCACTTGGTGCGACGGAGATGGCCCATGGGGGCACGGTCTTTGCACACTGAATTCGTGTCTGTGGGGAGCAGCAGCTGTCACTCAGATCTGAACTGAGAGGGGATAAATTTAACCTTGGGCAATAACTAGAGTTCTGAATGGCAGCTGCTCTGCAAGACTGAGGAACTAATAGAGGTTCTCAGGCAGCATAACTGAATACCAGCATAAGTTCTTTTTTTTTTTTTGAGAGAGAGGGAGAGAGAAAAGAGGTATGGAAGAGAGAGGAAGAAGAGGAAGGAGAAGAAAAAGAAGAAAAATGGTTAATGGCAACTTTACCATTATCAAGCATCATAACCTAGTCACTAAGCATAGAAGAAAGGCTCTTTTTTAATTAGAAAAATAAGCAGGTTAGTCACACACTAATCAAGACCTATTTTTGCTTGAATTAGGTCAGTCTTCGTTAAATGCCTCTCTAGAAATAGGCAGAGGTCGAACTCTCCATGGGTGGTTTGCAGGAATGCAGCAGAGATGACTCACGTTTACTGATCTTAAAAGCTATACAGATGGCTGGGAGCGGCTGATTAAAACCTCCCTGACAACTCCTCAGAGACTGAAGACCACCCACCTCCATCTTCCCTGGGAGCAAATGGACTGTAGAGTAAGCGACATGGTTTCTGACCTGGTCCTCATGACAGGGGTTGCATAAAGGCGGCTTGACCTTTTGCTAAACAGAGTGTTGGGGAAAATAATCCTCAGCTTGTTGTGAATATGCCCTGGACAGAGGACTGCCGGCACTTTTGTGAACTGGTAGGTCTCTGCACTGGAATAAGTAGCCACTGTGACTGGGTCCTTGTGTTGTGACTGATTCGTTTTCAGTCTACCCAGACTCTCCTGGTTTTAAACTGGAAATCCTGCATCCTGGGAATCCCCTTACTTCACTGCAAACCAACAATTGGTCATCTTTGCCCTCTTCACAGAGAGTAAGATGTAAGGCCAAATTTTGGCTTGAAAGATGCTGCAGGTTCTCCACAGTTGGTGAAAAATCACTGAATGAGAAAATGTGCAGGATGAAAGGGATATCAGTAACTACCTGATCCAGTAGTTCTCAAGCCTCAGTGTGTATCACAACCCCCTGGGCTACTTATTCAAATGGTAGATGTCAGCTTCTACTTCCAAAAATCTGATTCCGTGTGTCTTAGGTAGGGCCCCAAATTCTGCAACTTTGTAAGCACCCTAGATGACTCTGATTATATATGGTCCAAGGACCTATGTTCGAGAAGCAGGGATTTAATTACAGCTCATTTTATGGATAAGAAGTCTCTGTTGCCTAAAGCCGCTAAATACACAATTGCAACGTGGTCTAAAATAAAATCTCAAATATGCACTCCACTCCTGGTCCAAATTTATTTTCATTTACAGCATTTAGGGGTTACATGGTCCCTTTTTCTTGCAAATGTCTGATCATGTTATCCTTCTCGAAAATACCATCATTTCAAAAAATATTTGACAAAAAGAAAACAGAGACTCACTAGATGTAGCCATATTTATAGGGTTTGGCATTTCTTTTGTGTGAGTAGCTGATGTCAGCTTCAAAGGAACAGAAGCTGTAATGTCTTGTTTTCCTTCTTGAGAAGTTTCTTAGACGCATCAGCTGCTTTGAGCCAGTTTGCTTTTGTATATAAGGTTCTGAGACCTCACACTGATTCAGCCAGGGCAGGGGATGTTAATTTTAAACGTATCTGAGATTAGACATACAAAAACAATTCAGGCTTCCAAATTAGCAGTTTATAGAATTGGACCCAAGGCATTTCATGTCAGTGAGCCTCATCTTTGGGTTTTTCCACAGCATTTATAATCAGTCCTTAAATTTCAGGGCAAAGGGTAAGCTTTCTAATGTAGTATTTTAAGCTGGCTTTGACTAAAAAGCTGGCAATTTGGGATGGGCCCCATTTCATGTTGTTTTATTCTGTGTCTGTCTTCTCCCATCTTATATTTTGTTTTTCTATCTGAATGCATACTGCTAGTCTTCAGAAATCTTCCTCCATGTGACTTTTATCTCCAGACCTGTCCTCTGGAGCTACCTAGGTCTGATTCCTATTCCAGAAGACAATTCTTCAAATATTTGAAAAAAAAGTTATCAAGACCTACCTTGCCTATATATTCTTAATAGGACCTGTTTAGGATTAAACAGGTTTTATTGGGGTTTTGAAAAACTCCTGAGACTTCCACAATTTTACTGGGGATCTGAAAGAACTCCCCAAACCTCCATAATTTAGCAAAAGACAAGATAAAGGGTAATCACCCCAGCACCTGGACCCATTTAATTTACTCAGGATCCAGAGAAAGGTCTTCAGGACTCAGATCTTAGTCATAGATTAAAATAAGTTAATCACTTATGTCTTTAGATAAATGCACACTTGCACATAGACATGTAGCTTAGAAGGTATTTAAGCTAAGGAAAACTTTGTAATTTTTGAGTTGTTCTGGTGATATTTTCCAGGCATTCTCCCCGTCCCCAGTTACAGAAATAAACTATCTTTTCCAAGTTCATCTGCATTCTTGTTATTGGGCCATGAGAATAAGCAGCCCAACCCTCATTTTGGTCTGGGAACAAAAGCACAAGTGATATGTACAAGTTCCTTAAAAAGAAATGCTTACAATTGACTTTTTTGTCTTCCCTTTTTTCTTTGGGCTAGAAGGCAGTTATAGTGCTGGCAAGCCACATGGGATCAGGTAAGGGTGGAAAATACCCCCCAGGGATGTTGAAGCAGCAAGGTAAAAGGAAACAAAGTTCTTGGATGATCTTGTAGGGCAGGGTAGGGTAGTACTGTCTGACCTACCATGACTGGCTGCCTAACTTTGGATTGTTAAATGAGGAATATAATAACCTATAATTTGTTCGAACTCCTATGTTCTGAGGTCTGTTACAGCTCCTTAGGCCATTCCTTAACTAAAATAAAAACAAAACATAAGTATTCAAACAATCACTGACCATTCAGAGCCTTTGAAATTCTCGATACTAGCGTTACTTAAGCTGTATTGCTTGCAAAGAATTTCTACATCCACTTAGGTTAGCCCTGGTACTGGAGGAAATTTCATAAGGCTGTCTCTGGAGAGCCCAGAAATTTCATAAGGCTATCTCTGGACAATAAGAAGAGCAGTGATCTTGACCGTACGACCAGATGCCATTGAGACTGGGAAAACTTTGTAGTATGCTGAATTCTGGTGACCTGGCAGATAGGCTAACAACCGACCCCTCAGAAGTAGGCATCCATTCAAGGCAACCGGATATCCCCCAGCCCACACCATCAGCATGACTCAGCCACTCTCCCCATAGCTGATTCCCCCTGGTCTTTCCATTTCTTTTCCTATGTAATTCTGACTCTCCTATCTCAGAGTTCAAAAGCTCAAAACAAGCAAACAAACAAACAAAACCTGATTAACCCAATTTAATCAACATCTAATGGGCTACTGGCCAAACTATAGATGGGTAGCTTTTATTTGAGATGTCTTTCATGTGTCAATTAGCTGCAGCTTGATTGGGATTAGGTGTCAAATGGCACAGAACATGACCATGTCTGTGTTAGAATCTGCTTGATAGTTTATCTTCAACAGGAGTATATTAGTTTTCTGTTGCTGTTATAACAAATTGCTAAAAATTCAGTGGCTTAAAGCAACACAAACTTTGTTATCTTACACTTCTATAGAGCAGAAAACCAACATGGATCTTACTGGGCAAAGGTCAACAAGTAAGCAGTGTGTATTTTCTGGAAGCTGTAGGGGAGACTGCATTTCCTTTCCTTTTTTAGCTTCTAGAGACCTCCCACATTCTTTTGCTCATGGCCTGCTCTTCTGTCTTCAAAGTCTGCAGCATCAGGCCATGTCCTCACACTGCTGTCTCTTCTCTCTTTTGCCTCCTTTTTCTGCTTTTAAATTCCCGTGATTTTACATTTGGCCCATTCAAATAATCCAGGACAATCTCCCCATTTTGAGGCAAGCCAATTAGCAAACTTAATTCCACCTTCTCCCTAATTCCTCTTTGCCATGTAATAATGTAACGTGCAGGTTGGAGGGATTCAATGTGAACATATTTAGAGGGCCATTATTCTACCTAGCACAAGGAGACTATAGATGAAAGTTTGCTGGCCTCCTATGATAACTTTCTTCTTTATTTTCTTATAGGACAAACATTTTGTGTTTTTTGTTTATGATATTGAATTAAGGATTGCAGCTCCTTTTTACTCCCATATGGATATCAAGTTGTTCTAGCACCCTTACAACAGAAACAAAAACAAATGACTAAACTTATTCCATTCACTTATATTGGATTTTTGTTAAAAACATAAAATCAACTGACCATATACATGTGGGTCTGTTTCTGAAATCTTTATAATGTTCCATTATTCTATAAGTTTATATTTATATCAACCATACTGTCTTGATAGTTTTATAACAAATCTTGAAATCAAATAGTGTTCGTCTGACATTTTCTTTTTCAAAATTGTTTTGACTATTCTAAGTGCTTTGTATTTTTGCATAAATTATAGAATCACCTTTGTCAATTTCCTCAACAATAGCCTATGATTATGATTTGGATTGTATTAAATCTTTTCAAATATTGCTGAATTAATTTTATAAATTGATTAGTTCAAATCTGTTAATATTTTATCCAGGATTTTTACATTTATGTTTATGAGAAATACTGGTTTATAGCTTTTTGCTTGTAATATTTTGGGGATAAGACTAATGCCAGCCTCATGTGTTAAGAGAGGTTTTGATGTGCACCTCTAACTCCATAGATTGAGAATTCGTTTCAAGCAATAAACCCATCCTGGTGTTCCCCAAAGTCCTTTTATCCTCAAGAATGATTAGCCCTCCCTGTGAGCCTGAGAGGTTAGGACAACCAAGATTCACGGATACAGATCTGAATGTGTGCAGAGGAGTATTACAGAGAAGATACAGGTAGAGACGAAAAGCTCATTCCCAGCCCTGGTAAAATTTATAAAATACCTAAATGGAGAAGTCAATAGGGCCTAAATAAAGCTAAAAACTACCTCTGCCGAAAAATTTTCTCATTTGTTATCATTTAGTCTCAGCTGAAAGGTATTGGGGGAAATGGGTAATATTTGTATATGTCTGCACGCCCCTTGCTGCCTTTCAACCTAAAGCTGTGGTGCAACCATAGCAATGGCTCTGTTCCATCATTGAAAATGATAAGCATCATAATTTCCAAGCACATTCTTTTTTTTTTTTTTTTACAAGTATTCATATTTATGAGAAATAAAACCCTCTTCTTTTAAAGGCACCAACTAGGACCTCTTAGGGCACTCTAGCCTTGTTTTGATCAAATTTGCAGAGCAGCAACTGTTACTGTTTAGAAGAAATGACTTTTAGAAAGAACCATACTGTCTCCTTAAAATTGTTTCTTGTGGGAAAGCTACAAGGCTGTAAGTAGGGAATGCACAGACAAGTAGGGTATAAATCTACACATTAAAACCACAAATGCACATGTGTATTTAAAAGTTTATTCCATACTACTCAGCCATAGAAAAGAATGAATCAATGGCATTTGCAGCAACCTGGATGGGATTGGAGACCATTATTCTAAGTGAAGTAACTCAGGAATGGAAAACCAAACATCGTATCTTCTCACTCATAAGTGGGAGCTAAGTTATGAGGAGGCAAAGGCATAAGAATGATAAAATGGAGTTTGGGGACTCGGGGGAAAGGATGAAAAGAGGGTGAGAGATAAAGGACAATAAATTGGGTTTAGTGTATACTGCTCAGGTGATGGGTTCAACAAAATCTCACAAATCATCACTAAAGAAATGGCTCATATAAGCAAATACCATCTGTTCCCTAAAAACCTATAAAAATAAAAAAAAAATTTAAGTTCATCTCAAATGACAATAATTTATTGAGACCTTTCTAGATTCTCAGAACTATGCTAAGTGTTATGAGGAATTTATAGATGTCAAATAAGGAAGGGACTTTGAATGAAATAAGATTACAAATCAGATGAGGAGACCGACATTCATATACATAATTCTAGGACATAGGAAAGAGTAATAAGATATAGAATGCTAGAAAGAGGCACCTACATATAACCTGAGAGGGTGAAAGTGCCAGCTAGTGCCTGACACATGGTAGGTTCTCAATAAATATTTATTTAGTGGATACATGGATGATGAATAAATACCTCTGGTCATATCCCTTTAATACTATCATTGAATAAACTGTTGTTGAGCAGGGGGAAAAGACTGGGGACTATAAGAATACTAATAGAATAATTTTGCCCTTCATCTATGCTACAAGCCTGTGCAATCCAGATATATCAGAAAGAGATGTTTCTGAATTTTTAAAATATTCTTTCTGGAGGTTATTTTATAATGAAGTGCTGTGTTGCTATGTCATTAGTTATCAATATTAGGCTCACTCTGGCTCTCTACTCACAATACACAACCAGGAAGCATGGTTCCCAGAAATCTGCAGCATTACACAAAAGCAGATGGAGGATCCAATCTGGATACTAAAGAGTACGCTAGTAAAAGAGAAGCCAAATAATGTCTGCTGCTCAGAAATGCTAGAGAACAGTATTTTCCTTTAGGGCAGGCCATACGACTTCTAGAATTCCATTCCACTCCCCTACTCCTAAATGTAGAATGATTCTACTCTCAAAAAGTGAGGCTATAAAAACTTCTGCTTCCATCTGAGTTGTAATAATAGGGTCTGTGTTTAACCTTACACCTAAAAGAACAACAAAAAAAAAATCTGTAGGAAACAATGGTTTGTAAGATACTGCATATCTGGCAATGAAGAATAGTAATCCTTGAGACACAGGAAACAAATGAAGTGAGTACTATGATTGCCCCAGCATAGTTTCTTGAGAAAGTTTGCAGGCTGGGAAAGTTTCAAGGGCTGGGAGAAAGGGACTCATATGGAGCCCAGTGAACTCCTTGAGTTGAGGAGAAGGAGAGGAAAGGAGAAGTTGTGGGACACCATGGAAGTTCACACTGGCAGAACAGAGTACCAGAAAGGAAGGAGCTTCAAAGAGAACTCTGGAGATTTGTAGAGATTTCCCCTTGAGTATTGAACTGAATACTGATCAGCCCATGCACGTAAAAAGCTAACCATAGCAGGGAAGAAACCCATTTGAAATGATTAGAGGTAACAATGCATGGTGATAAGACAATGCAAGAAACAAGAATGAAAAACCAGATTAATGGGGTATTGGGTACACTTCCCAAAAGATATTTACCTCATAATGGGAAATAATTAGGCCTAGGATAACATTTCTAGTTCTGTCTTATAAATCTTAACAGAAAAACTTTAAAGGATCAAACTATTTCCAGGTAACATAAAAACAACCCAGAACAAAGTTCAAGAATATTAATTAAAATACAAAAAATACACAGTGCCCCACAAAGTGAAATGTAAAGTGTACAACATCTAATCAAAAATTTTCACGAGGCGAAGAAGCACAAAAATACAACTCATGAGATAAATTAGTAAATTGAAACTGACTTAGAACTGACACAGACATTCGAATTAGCAGACAAGGACACTGGAACAATTATTATGGCTGTGTTGTGTACGTTCAAAACATTAAGAAGAGACAGAAGACATTAAAATGACCAAAATTGAGCTACTGGAGGTGAAAATTACAAACTGTGAGATGAAAAATAAACAGGGTAAGATTAATAGCAGATTAGATTTTGCAGAAGAAAAGATTGGTGATTTAAAAATATATATAGTAAATAGAAAACATGCAAAAAACAAAAAATATGAATAAAGCATCAGTGATCTATGGGCCAACTTTAAGCAGCCCAACTAAAGTGTGATTTGAATTTAAGAGGAGGGGGGCAGAATATTTTTAAAATAATGGTTGAAAAATTTCTAAAATTATTAAAAACTATAAATTCATAGATCCAGGAGGCTAAATGAACCATAAACATGAGAAACAGAAGTAAATATGCACCAAGGCATAGCATAATTAATTGCTCAAAGTCAATGATATAAGAAAATCTCAAAAGCATCTAGAGAAAAAAAGACATGATACATACAGAGTGTGGTATGCAGAACAGTTTCTTCCTAAAGATGTCCATGTCCTAACCCTTGGAACCTATAAATATGTTAGGTTTCATGGCAAAAGGGAATCAAAGGAGAAGAGAGAAATAAGTTTGCTAACTGGCTAACCTTAAGATACAGAGGTTATTTGAGTTGATTTGAGTGGGCCCAATGTAATCACAAGCGTTCTTTAAAGTGGGAGAGGGAGGCAAAAGAGAGGACCAGGCAGTGTGAGAAGGACATGGTCTAATATTGCTGATGTTGAAGGCAGAAGAGGGGACCAGGAGCCAAAAGTGTGGAAGGCCTAGGGCTTCCGGAAAAGTATGTAGCTCTCTTAATATCTTGATTTTAGCTCATGAGTCCATTTCAGATTTCTGACCTCCAGAACTGAAAGGAAGTACATTTGTAATGTTTTAAGCCACTAAGTTTCTTGTAATTTGTTGCCACAGCAAATAAGAAGTTAACAGACAAAGTAACGAATAAAAGCATGGCAGCTGATTTCTTACTGGAAGCATTGCAAGAGAGAAGACAGCTTAAAATCTTTAAAATACTAAATTTTTTAAAAAGTGAAATATCTTTTTTAAATGAAGGTTAAGTAAAGTTTCTTTCAAATGTACAAAGCTGAAAGACACCCATAGTAGATAATTGTTTAAGGAGGTCCTTCAGGCAAAAGAAAAATGACCCCAAATAGAAATATGAATTTATACAAAAAAATGAAAAACACTGGAATAACTACATGTGTAAATATGAAGTATTTTTATTATTTAAATATTTGTAAAAGATAAAGTTGTAAGTAAAAGAAATAATGTACTTTGTGGTTTATAACGTGTAAAAGCAAAATTTATGACAACAGTAGACTTAAAGAAGCACACTTTGGTTTCTCTCCTCCTGAAATGGTAAGTTAAAGACATACATGACAAACCCTAAGGCAATCACTAAGGTGACAAAGAGTTATAGTGAATAAACCAATAAAAAACTAAATGGAATTGTAAAAATACTAAATCAATCCAAAGGAACGCAGACAAAAGAAGAAAATGAAAAACAGGACAAACAGAAAACATTAGCAACATGATAAATTAAAACTAGACATCTCAAGAATTATATTAAAGTAAATACACCAATTAGATGGCAGAGATTGTTAGAGTAAAATGAAATTTAAGACTCAACTTTATGCTGCTTATAAGAAATATATTTCAAATATAAAGACAAAAATCATTTAAAATAAAAGGAGGAAAAAATACACAATGCTCACAATAGTTTTTAAAAAGCTGAAGCGGAAATACTAAAAGAAAATAGATTGAAAAGTAATGATTACTAAGAATGAAGAAAGTTAATTTATAATGCTAAATGAGTATTTCATCCAGTAGAAATAATCATAGAGGTTTATGCACCATGTGACAGAATTTCAAAACACATAAAACAAAAATGGATAGAACTGCAAGAATAAATAAGCATATTCACAATTATTGTTGGAGATTTCTACACTCCTATTTGTTGATAAAACAGGAAATCAGTAAGGATACTACAGACTTGAATACCTCCCTCATTATTTGACCTAGTTGAAGACCACAGAAGATTAAACAATAGAAGACATATTATTTTCAGGTGAACAAGCAATATTTGTCAAAACAGACTATGCTGTGGGCCATTAAAAAGCCTCAAGAAATTAAAAACTATTTGACTAATTCAAAGTATGTTCTTCCATCACAATGAAATAAAATTAAAAGCCAGTAACAAAACGATTTATGGAAAATCACTCAAATAATTGGAAACTAAACAATATGCTTCTAAATAACACAAGTCAAAAAGGAAATCAAATGAGAAATTAAAATGTATTTTGAGCTTAATGAAAATGAAAACACTACATGTAATTTGTAAGATGCCATAATTTTATAGCATTAATGCCAATATTAGAAGAGGGGAAAGCTTCAAATCAATGACCTTGGCTTCCATCTTAGGTAACGAGAGAACAGAGAACAAACTAAATCTGAAGCAAGTAGAAGAAAGAAAATAAATTTCAAAGGAGAAATTAATGAAATAGAAAATAGAAAAAATCAATAAAATGAAAAGCTGGTTCTTTGAGATTAAGTAATAAATCTCAAGCTTGACTGATTAGGAAAAGAGAAAAGATAAAAACAAGTAGTATCAGGAATTAGATGGAAGACATTACTACATAGTCTAGAGATATTAAAAACCTAATAAGGGAATATTATGAATAAATTTATCCCAATACATTTGACAACTTAAATTTGTAGTTAAAAACCTTCCCACAAAGAAAACTCCAAGCCCACATGGCTTCACTGGTTAACTCTACTAAATATTTAGAAAAATTATACCAGTTCTATACATAGAAATCTTCCAGTAAATTAAAAGGGATAGACTACTTCCCAAGTCATTCTATGAAGTTATTACTAAATTGATATTAAAACTAGGTAAAAATATTACAAAAAGTGAACTAACAATTACTATCCTCATAAATGTTAATGCAAAAGTTATAAATAAAATTTTAGCAAACCGAATCTATCAATATGTAAAAATAACAATACATCATGATGAAGTGAAATCTTTCAGGAATGTGAGATTAGTTTATCATGCCAAAACAATTAATGAAGAATTATGGGAAAATGCAGAGTAGGAATCACCAGAAATCTGTCTCCCCACCTAGACAACAATTGCACTGGTAGAATCTGTCTGATATAGCAATGTTGGAACTCTGAAGTCTATTGAATGCATGTAACTTCTAGAGGAAGCATTAGACAATAAATTACAATTAATTTCAGTTAGTTTCAGGTCTTACCAAAGTAGTAGCTACTCCTCATTCACTACTCCTCATTCTCCACCCCTCATTCCTGTAAGAGACAGCTGTGCATGTGTTCCTGTAGTAGCTTGCACAAGGTTTGTGGGAGCCAAGGTGGACAAAAGTACCCTCTCCTTCAAACAGTGAATATCTGTGTTCTCATCTTAGAGCTATAGACAAAGAGGTGACAGCCAATATTGTTACACCTCCCCACTATATTGTTATCAAGACCCTCCTCATCTGGCTGAAATTACTTCCATAGTATTTAATGATCTAATGCTTTGCGTTGCCACCTCCTTTATTTGAAGTGCCCCCTTCTCTATTTTTATTTTCCCTGATAGGAACCCAGATATTGAAGACTAGGTCATTCAAAAGCAACCATATATATGGGGCATAATTAGAAACTCACCATCCATTCAAAAAACAGATATCTCAAAGGATTAGCAAAAAAACTTAAGTTTATACCTCACTGCTACAACAACTAAAAACAAAAACAGCAAACACTGGGAAAGAAAGATAATTAAATTTCCAGAGTTACCACATTATTAGATTCAAATGTTCAGTTTTCAACAGCAGAAAATCACAAGGCTTACACAGAAACAGGAAAGTATAAACCTTTCAAGGGGAAGAAAATGCCAACAGAAACTGTTTCTGAAAAAGACCTGTTGATGGATTTTGTAGGCAAAAATGGCTAGCTTAAAGAGGCTCAAATAACTAAAGAAAGATGTGGAGAAAGTCAATAATATTATGTATGAACAAAATGTAAATATTAGAGATAGAAAACCTAAAAAGGAACCAAAAGGAAATTCTGGAGCTAAAAAGTACAATAACTGAAATGAAAAATTTACTGGAAGAGATCCAGAGGCATATTTGAACAGGCAGAGAAAAGGATCAGGAAATCTAAAAATGTAACAATAGAAACTACTTAGTCTGAGCAACTGGAAAGCAAAAAAGATGGAAGGAAAGTAAACAGAGGCTAAGGGATCTGTAGGACACCATCAAGCAGAACAATTTACTAATAATAAGTTCTAGAAAGAGAAGAGAGACAGTGAAAGGGGCACAGAGAATAGTTGAAGTAGTAGGTGAAACTTCATGCTTGATGAAAGATATAAACACTAAAGAAACTCAACCAATTCTAAGTACAATGAACATAAAAAGCCCTACATTGAGACACATGATAAACCATTGAAACACAAAGAACCACAAAAGCAACATGAGAGAACTGACTCATCACATACAATGGATCTGTAATACATTATTAAGAGATTTCTCATCAGAATTTTTAGAATGTAGAAGGCAGTGGGCCGATATATTCAGAGTGGTAAAAGGAAAAAAAAACCTGTCAACCAAGAATTCTATAGCCAACAGAACTGTACTTCAAAAGTGAAGGAGAAATAAAAACATTCCCAAATAAAAGCTTAGAGAGTTAACTATCACAAGACTTGCCTTGAGATAAATGCCAAAGGGTATACTGCAGGCTGAAATGAAAGAACACAACACAATAACTTGAAGTGATGAAAAGAAATACCTATCATAGTGAAGGTAAATCACAGGCAATTATAAAAGCTAGTATTATTGAAGCAATGGTGTGTAAGTCCACTTTTGTTTTCTACATGATTTAAAAGACTAATATATATTTTTCTATAGTTTAAAAGCTAATATTACTACTTTTGTTTATAACTTTATATTTTATTCTGTATCTAACTTATGAAATTAATGCACTTAAAATTCACTAATTTATGTTTCTGAATACACAATGTATAAAGATGTAATTTTATAACAACAACAACTGAGGGGGTGAGAATAGAGCTGTTAAAGAAGAAAAGTTTTCATATGCTATTGAAGTTAAACTGGTGTAAAGCATTACAATCTTAGGATTTTAAATGTAATCCTCATGGCAATCATAAAGAAAATGGTTAAACAACATACACAAAAGGAAATGAGAAATAATTTGGATGTTTTACTACAAAAAAAATCAACTAAACAAAGAAGAAGATAGTAACGCAGGAAACTAGGGATGAAAATGCTATAAGCCATAAAGAACAAGTGGCAAAATAACAGAAGTTCCTCATATCAGTAATTACTTTAAATGTAAATAGATTAAAATCTACTATCCAAAAAACAGAGACTGTCAGAATAAAAAAAGAATCCAACCATATCCTGGCATATCCAAGGCATATACAGGATGAAAGTGATAAAGTAGAATATTGTATGCAAATAGTCACCAAAAAATAAATAAAATAAAAGCAAGGATGGCTATACTAATATCAGGCAAAATAAACTTTAAATCAAAAAAGGACACAGGGATATGGAAAGACATTATACATAATAAAATATTTAATCCAGCAAGAAAATATAACACATATTTTAAAACAGATATAACATTGTATCTATTACAGACATTTATGCACCTAATAACTAACCATCAAAACAGGTGAAGCAAAAATTGCCATTATGGAGATTAAACAACACAGTCCTAGAAAACCAATGAATCAAAGAAGAAATCATGAGGGAAATCAGAAAATACTTAGTGAGGAATGAAAATAAGACCACAATATACCAAAACTTATGGGAGGCAGTAAAAGCAGTGCTAAGGGAAAAATTTATAGCTATAAATGCTTATATTAAAAATCCAGAAAGATCTCGAATCGATAACCTATCTTTACAATGTAAGCATCCAGGAAAAGAAAATCAAACTAAACTCAAAGCTAGCAGAAGAAAGTAGATAATTAAGATTGGAGTAGAGATAGAGTAAAAGAGACTGAGAGAGAGAGAGAGAGAGAGAGAGAGAGAGAGAGAGAACACAGAAAAAAAGAGGAAAAACAATCAACAAAACTAAAAGTGAGTTTTTAAAAATGATCTGCAAAATTTAAAATCCTTTAACTAGGTGAACTAAGAGAAATAGAAGATTCAAATTACTAAAACTGGAAATAAAAATGGGGACATGACTGTTAATTCTACACAAAGAAAAATAATCAAAAAAGAGTACTATGAGCAACTGGATGCCACCAAGTTGGATAACTTACATAAAATGGACAAATTTGCAGAAATACTAAAACTACCAAGATGAAACTTCAAAGAAATAGAAAATCTAGATAGACCTAATAACTAGTAAAGAGTTAAATAAGTAACTAAGAAATCTCCCAACAAAGATAGCCCTGGCTCTGATGGCTTTACCAATAAATTCTCCCAAACATTTAAAGAGCTAATATCAATCCTTCTTGACTTTTCCAAAAAATGAGGTAGAGGGAACACTTTCTAAATCATCTGATGAGGCCAGCATAACTCTGAAACCAAAGGAAGACAGATACTACACAAAGACTACCAGACCAACATCTTTTATAAATTTTTTTTTTTTAAGGTAGGGTCTTACTCTGTTGACCAGGCTGGAGTGCAGTGCTGCAAACATGGCTCACTGCAGCCTCAGCCTCCTGGGCTCAAGTGATCCTCCCACCTCAGCCTCTCAAGTAGCTGGAAACACAGGCATACACTACCAACCTTTTTTTTTTTTATTTGGTAGAGACAGGATCTCAATATGTTGCCCAGGCTAGAATTGAACTCTTGGGCTCAAGCGATCCTCCCTTTATGGCTTCTTAAAGTGTTTGCATTACAGGCATGAGTCACCACGCTCGGCCAACTTTTATGAATATTGGTTCAAAAATCCTCCCCAAAAATACTAGTAAACCAAATTCGACATCAAATTAAAAGACTTATACACCATGACTAAGTTATTTTTAAATGCAAGGATAGTTGAATATATAAAAATTGATCAATTTTATATCACATTACCAGAATGAAGAAAACCACATGATCATTTCAATTGACGTACAAAAGGCATTTCACAAAATTTAACTTTCATGCTGAAACACTCATAAAAGTAGGAATAGAAGGAAATGCTCATCATGACAAAAGTCATATATAAAATCCCACAGTGACTGTCATATTCAATGGTGAAACCCTGAAATATTTTTCTCTAACATCAAGAACAATGAAAAGGTGACCACTTCTACCACATCCATTCAGTATAGTACTGAACATGTTAACTAAAGCATTTAGGTAAGAAAAAATAAATAAAAAGCATTCAAAATCAGAAAAATATATAATTTGATATGATATTTTATTTATATATATATATATATAAAATCAGAGATGATATAATCTTTTATGTATAAACCTAAAGATTCTACAAAAAACTATTAGAACTATAAACAAATGTAGCAAAGTACCAGGAAATAAAGTCAACACACAAAAATCAGTTTTATTTTTATACATTAAAAATGAACAATTTAAAAAGAAAGTTCAGAAAACAATTCCATTTATAACAGCAACAAAACGAATAAAATACCAAGGAATTAACAGAATCAAGGAGGCCAAAGACTTGTACAATAAAAGTTACATTCCTTCTCAACAGCACAGGAACATTTTCCAAGATAAATTATATGTTAGGCTGCAAAACAAGTCTGAAATCTTTTAAAAAATTAAAACTATATTAAGTATCCTTTAAAACCACAATGGAATAAAAGTAGAATTCAATAGCAGGAGGAACTTTGCAAACTACAGATGCATGAAAATTGAACAGCATGTTTCTGAACAACCAATGGATCAATGAAGGAATCAAAAAAGAAAATTTAAAATTTTCTTTAGAAAAATGAAAATGAAAACACCACATATCAAAACCTATGGAAGATAGGAACAGCAGTCCTAACACCACCACAATAAACATTTTATAGCAATAGAAATCTAGATTTAAAAATACAAAGATCCTAAGTAAACGCTTAATGTTGCATATAGAGGGAATAAAAAAATAAAAACAAACTAAACCAAAGATTAAAGGAAGAAAAGAAATAATAAAAATCAGAGCAGAGGCTGGGCGCAGTGGCTCACGCCTGTAATCCTAGCACTTTGGGAGGCCAAGGCGGGTGGGTCATGAGGTCAAGAGATCAAGACCATCTTGGCCAACATGGTGAAACCCTGTCTCTGCTAAAAAAAAAAAAAAAATACAAAAATTAGCTGGGTGTGGTGGTGTGCACCTGTAGTCCCAGCTACTTGGGAGGCTGAGGCAGGAGAATCGCTTGAACCTGGGAGGCACAGATTGCACTGAGCCAAGATCGCACCACTGCACTCCAGCCTGGTGCCTGGCGACAGAGCGAGATTGTATAAAAAAAAAAAAAAAAAAAAAAAAAAAATTAGAGCAGAAGAGATTTTTTAAAATACAAAAGATTAATGAAAGGAGCTGACTTTTTGAAAACATAAACAAAGTTGATAAACCTTAAGCTAGACTAAAAATGGGGGGAAAGAACTCAAACAAAATCAGAGATGAAAAATGAAACACCACAAGAAATACCACATAAATAGAAAGAATCATAACAGACTATTATGAACAAATATGCCAACAAACTGGAAAGCATAGAAAAAAATGAATAAATTTCTTAACACATAAAACCTACCAAGATTGAATCAGAAAGAAACATAAACATAATCAGACCAATAGAAAGTAATAATGTTCAAAAAATTAACCAGGTGTGGTGGTATGAGCCTGTAATCCCAGCTACTTGGGAGGCTGAGGCAGGAGAATCACGTGAATTCAGAAGATGGAGGTTGCAGTGAGCTGAGATTGTGCCATTGCACTCCAGCCCGGGTGACAGTAAGAGACTCTGTCTCCCAAAAAAAAAAAAAAAAAAAAAAAAAAAAAAAAAAAAAAAATGTAGTGGAGGGGGGTGAGTTGAATCAAAAAACGGAG
>CAUYLG010076923.1:0-10866 GCA_963573385.1 Cacajao melanocephalus
CTGCTTTACAAGAGCTTCTGAAAGAAGCACTACACATAGAAAGGAACAACCAGTATCAGCTATTCCAAAAACATACCAAAAGGTAAAGAACATCACCATAATGAAGACTCTACATCAACTGATGGGCAAAACAGCCAGCTAGCATTAAATGGCAGTATCAAACTCACATATATCAATATTAATCCTAAATTTAAATAGACTAAATGCCCCAATCAAAAGACACAGACAGGCAAATTGGTTAAAAAGCTAAAATTCATCAGTATGCTGTATCTAGACCCATCTCACATGCAAGGATACACAAAGACTCAAAACAGAGGGATGGAGGAAGACATACCAACCAAATGGAGAGCAAAAAAAAAAAAAAAAAAAAAAAGCTGCAATTTTCGTCTCTGATAAAAAAGACTTTAAAGCAACAAAGACCATAAGAAACAAAGACAGACCCAAAAAAAGTTGTGGTGTTAAGGGAGAGTTATCTACATGGATGATTCTTCTGCTACAGCATAGTTTAGAAAAATGTGTTTATGTCTTCATTGTTTAATGAGTAGATTCTTTCAACACTGCACATGAATGAATCCAATCTTATACCCTTGAAGTGCTGTACCAGTGCTGGCTTGAGGTATTAAGTCTGAGTTTGTTAACTAGATATTTATTTAGTATTGAAAGTAATTTGTGAATTTGTTTTGTGTTTATAAAATTTATACCTGAAAAATGCTCTTTAATGTTTTAAACTTTTTACTATGTTTTTATTTCTCTAACTTCCTTAATGAGCAATCAAAAAAAGTAACCCCCTCCCTTTTCCCTGACAGTTCTTTCAATTTTACAGAACTGTATTATAAGTTTCTATGTACAAGTTTTTAACTGTACAAATAAAATAACCTTTTTTCAAGTAAAAAAAAAAACCAGTCTCATGTACTTCTGAACCTAAAATTAAATTAAGTTTAAAAAATAGAAAAAAATGATGCAAATATGAATGGCTGATAAGTTTGAATGTCATAACCCACAATCATCTCCTCCTTCCCACCCTTTTTTATTTATATTTTTATTTTTTGTGGGTACACAGTAGGTGTACGAGCAATGCATAATAATCACATCATGGAAAATGGAGTATCTACCACCTCAAACATTTATTTTTTGTGTTACAAACAATTCAATTATATTCCTTCTATTACTTATTAGTTAATTTAACATATATAATTAAATTATTATTGACTATAGTCACCCTGTTGTGTTATCAAACACTAGGTCATATTTATTTGTTCTGTTTTTATTTTGTTTCATTAACCATCCCTATTTTCCCCCAGCACCCCACTACCCTTCCCAGCCTCTGGCAACCATCCTTCTATTCTCTATGTCCATAGGTTCAATTGTTTTTATTTTTAGATCCCACAAATAAGTTAGAACATGGAAAATTTGTCTTTGTGTGCCTCCCTTATTTCAGTTAATGTAATGACCTCCAGTTCCATCCATGTTGTTGCAAATGATAGGATCTCATTCTTTTTATGGCTACATAGTACTCCATTATGTATCCATTCCACATTTTCTTTATCCATTCATCTGTTGATGGACACTTAGTTGCTTTCAAATCTTGGCTATTGTGAACAGTGCTGCAACAAACATGGGAGTGCATATATCTCTTCTATATACTGATATCCTTCCTTTGGAGTATATACCCAGCAGTGGGATTGCTAGAGCATATAGTAGCTCAATTTTTAGTTTATTGAGGAACCTCCAAAGTGCTCTCCATAGTGGTTGTGCTAATTCAATCTCCCATCAACAGCATAGGAGTGTTCCTTTTTCTCCACATCCTTGCCAGCATTTGTTATTGCCTGCCTTGTGGATAAAAGCCACTTTAACTGGAGTGAGATAATATCTCCTTGTTGCATTTCTGATGATCACTGATGTTGAGCACATTTTCATATGCCTCTTTGCCATTTGTATGTCTTCTTTTGAGAAATGCCTGTTTAAATCTTTTGCCCATTTTTTAATCAGATTATTAGATGTTCTTCTATAGACTTTTTCTGCTTTTCTACTTTTGTGTTAATCCTTTGTCAGATGGGTAGTTTGGAAAAATGCTCTCTCATTCTGTGGATTGTCTCTTCTCTTTGTTGATTGTATCCTTTGTCGTGCAGAAGCTTTTAACTTGATGTGATTCCATTTGTCCATTTTTGATTTGCTCATCTGTGCTTGTGGAGTATTACTCAAATTTTTGCCTTGACCAATGTTCTGAAGAGTTTCTCCAATGTTTTCTTGTAATAGCTTCATTTTGAAACTTAGATTTAAGCCTTTATTCAATTTTGATTTGATTTTTGTGTATGATGAGAGATACGAGTCAAGTTTTATTCTTCTGCATATGAATATCTAGTTTTCCCAGCACCACTTATTGAATGACTTTTTCTCAATGTATGTTCTTCACACCTTTGTCAAAAATGAGTTAACTATAGATATAGGGATTTGTGTCTGGATTCTCTATTCCGTCACATTGGTCTATGTGTCTGTTTTTATGTCAGTACCATGCTGTTTTGGTTACTATAGCTCTGTAGCATAATTTGAAGTTAGATAAAGTAATTCCTCCAGTTTTGTTTATTCTACTCGGAATATCTTTGGATATTCTGGGTATTTTGTGGTTCCATATAAATTTTGCAACTGTTTTTCTATTGCTATGAAGAGTGTCATTGGTATTTTCATAGAGATTGAATAAAATCTGTAAATTGGTTTGGGTAGTATGAACATTTTAACAATATTCGTTCTTCCAATCCATAAATAGGGCATATATTTCCATTTGCTGGTGTCCTCCTCAATTTCTTTCATCAGTGTTTTACAATTTTTGTTGTAGAAGATCTTTCACTTCTTTGGTTGATTATTAAGTAGTGTGTTTTATTTGTACCTATTGTAAATGGAATTACCCTCTCAGTTTCTTTTTCAGACTGTTCACTGTTGTCATATAGAAATGCTACTGACTTTTGTATGTTGATTTTGTATCCTTCAACATTACTGAATTCGTTTATCAATTCTAATAGCTTTTTTGGTAGAGTCTTTAGGTTTTAACTAATATAAGGTTATATTATCTGCAAACGAGGATAATTTGACTTGTTCCTCTGCTATTTGGATGCCTTTTATTTACTGTTCTTGTCTGATTGCTCTAGCTAGGCCTTCCAATACTATGTTGAATAACAGTCATTAAAGTGGGTATCCTTCTTATGTTCCAAACCTTAGAGGGAAACTTTTCAGTATTTCCCCATTCTGTGTGATATTATCTGTGGGTCTGTCATATATGGCTTTTATTATGTTTAGGTATGTTCCACTATGCCCAGTTTTTGAGAGTTTTTATTATAAAGAAATGACGAATTTTACCAAATAATTTTTCATTATCAGTTGAAGTGTTCACATTGTTATTGTATTTTATTCTATTGATATGACATATTACATTGATTGGTTTTCATATGTTGAATGATGCTTGCATCCCCAAGACAAATCTCCCTTAGTCATGATGAATGATCTTTTCAATGTATTGTTAAATTCAGTTTGCTAGTATTTTGTTCATTTTTGTATCAAAATTCATCAGGGATATTGGCCTGTTGTTTTCTTTATTTGATGTGCCTTTATCTGTTTTTGCTATCAGGGTAATACTGGCCTCATAGGATGAGTTTAGCAGTAGTCTCTTCTCTATTTTTTGAAGTAGTTTGAGTAGGATTGGTATTAGTTCTTCTTTAAATGTTTGGTAGAATTTAGCAGTGAACCCATCAGATCCCAGGGTTTTCTTAAGTGAAAGACTTTTTATTATGGCTTTGATCTCATTATGTGTTATTGGTCTGTTCAGGTTTCAGATTTCTTCATGGTTCAATCTATATAGGTTGTATATGTCTAGGATTTTATGCATTTTCTCTAGATTTTCCAATTTGTTGGCATACAGTTGCTCTTAGTAGCCACTAAAGTTCCTTTGAATTTCTGCAGAATCAGTTGTAATGTCTCCTTTTTCATCTATGATTTTATTTATTTGAGGTTTCTTCCATTATTTTTTTCATTAGTCTGGCTAAAGGTTTATCAATTTTATTTATCTTTTTAAAAAATGAACTTTTCATTTTATTGATCTTTGTTGTTATTTTCTTCATTTCAAATTCATTTATTTCTGCTCCCATTTTATTATTTATTTTCTTCCACTAATTTTGGTTTTGGTTTGCCCTTTCTTTTCTGGTTCTTTAAGATTGATTCATTAGGTTATTTATTTGAAAGGTTTGGTTTTGATATAGGCACTAATAGCTATAAATTTCACTCTTAATATTACTTTTACTGTATCCCAAAAGTTTTGGTATATTTTATTACCATTATCATTTGTTTCAAGAATTTTTAATTTTTTTTCTCAATTTCTTAAATTAACCCACTGGTCAGTCAGGAGCATATTGTTTAATTTTCATATTGTTTAATGTTTATATCATTTTCAAAATTCCTCTTGTTGATTTCTAGTTTTATTCCATTGTTGTCAGAGAAGATGCTTCATAGTATTTCAATTTTTGAATGTTTTAAGACTTGTTTCGTGACCTCACATATGGACTGTCCTTGAGAATGATCCATGTGCTGAGAAGAATGTGTGTTCTGCAACCATTGAGGGAAATGCTCTGTAAATATCTATTAGACACCAGGCACAGTGGCTCATGCCTATAATCCTAGCCCTTTGGGAGTGCTGAGACGGGTGGATCATTTGAGGCCAGGAGTTCAAGACCAGCCTGGCCAACATTGCAAAACCCTGTCTCTACTAAAAAAACACAAAAAGAAAGAAAAAAGAAAAATTAACCAAGCATGGTGGCATGTACCTGTAATCCCAAATACTCAGGTGGCTGAGGCACGAGAATCATTTGAACCTGGGAGATTGAGGTTGCACTGAGATGAGGTTGTACCACTGAACTCCTTCCTGGGTGACAGAGTGAGAATTTGTCTCAAAAAAAAAATCTATTAGATACATTTGTTCTATAGTTAGTTAAGACCAATGTTCCCTTTTTTTAATTTTCTCTCTAGATATGTCCAATGCTGAAAGTGGGAAACCTCCCACTATCATCATATTGGAGTCAATCTCCCTCTTTAGCTGTAATGATATTTGCTTTATGCATCTAGGTGCTTTAAGATTGGGTGCATATATATTTATAATTATTATATCTTCTTGCTGTAATGACCCTTTATCATTATATAATGACCTTCTTTGTTTCTTCTCATAGTTTATGTTTCTTGAAATCTACTTTGTCTCATATAAGAATAGCTACTCCTGCTCCTTTTTATTTTTCATTGCCATGGAATATCTTTTCTTATTCCTTTATTTTCAGTCTATGTGTATCTTCATAGGTGAAACGTGTTTCTTCTAAGCAACATATCATTGAGTCTTGCTTTTTTTTATCCATTCAGCCACACTGTGTCTTTGGATTAGAGAGTTTAGTCCATTTACATTCAGTGTTATTATTGATCAGTAAGAACTTACTCCTCCCATTTTGTTATTTGTTTTCTAGTCTTCTCCTCCATCTTTCCTTCCTTCCTATCTTCCTTTTAGTAAAGGCGATTTTTCCTGGTGGTTTGATTTAGTTTCGTGCTTTTTATTTTTTGTGTATGCATTATTTATTTTTTGATTTGAGATTCCCATGAGGCTTGTAAATACTATTATTTTGAACAGATGACAAGTTAACGCCAATTGCATGAACAAGCAGGGAAAAAGAAAACTAATAAAAACTCTACATTTAACTTCATCTCCCTGCTTTTTAACATTTTATTGTTTCTCTTTATGTCTTATTGTGCTGTCTATGTCTTTAAAAGTTGCTGCCTTTTTTGCTTAAGGATAACAGTGGTTAATAATTTAGTCTTTCTATTTAAGATAAGAGTAGTTTGCACAGAATTGCATTTCTAATATTCTGTATTTTTCTGTGTGCTATTACCAGTGAGTTTTGTACCTTCAGATTATTTCTTACTGCTTGTTAACATCCTTTTCTTTCTAATTGAACTACTCCCTTAAGCCTTTCTTGTAGCACAGTTCTGCTACTGATGATATTCCTCAGCGTTTGTTTGTCTGGAATGGTTTTTATTTCTCCTTCATGCTTGAAGGACATTTTTTCCAGATATATCATTCTGGAGTAGACTCCTTTTTTCTTCAGAACTTTAATTACATCATGCCACTTTCTCCTGGCCTGCAAAGTTTCCACTGGAAAGTCTGCTACCAGATGTATTGGAGCTCCATTATATGTTATTTGTTTCTTTTCTCTTATACCATTTAGGACTTTTTCTTTATCTTTGACCTTTGAGAGTTTGATTCTTAAATGTCTTGAAGTAGTCTTTTGGGGGTTAAATGTGCTTGTTGTTCTATAACCTTCTTGTACTTGGATACTGTATCTTTCTCTAGGTTTCTCTAGATCAATTCTGTTATTATTTCTTTGAATAAACTTTCTACTTCAACCTCTCTCTCTACCTTCTCTTTAAGGCTAATAATTCTTAGTTTTACCCTTATGAGGCTATATTCTAGATATTGTATGTGTGTTTCATTGTATTTTATTCATTTTTCCTTTGTCTCTCCTGATTGTATCTTTTCAAATAATCTGTCTTCAAGCTCACTAATTCTTTCTTCTGCTTGATCAATTCTGCTATTAAGAGAAGTATGCATTCTTCCATATTTCAATTGAATTTTTCAACCCTAAAATTTTGACTTGATTCTTTTTAATTATTTCAATCTCTTTGTTAAATTCATCTTATAGAAATCTATATTCCTTCTCTGGGTTATCTTGAATTTCTTTGAATTTCCTCAGCACAGCTATTTTGAGTTCTCTGTCTAAAAGGTAACATATCTGCTTCTCCAGGATTGGTCCCTGGTGCCTTAGTTAATTCGGTGAGGTCATGTTTTCCTGGATGATATTAATACTTTTATATGTTCTTCAGTATCTGGGCATTGAATAGTTAGGTATTTATTGCAGTCTTCACAGTCTGGGCTTATTTGTGCCTATCTTTCCTGGGAAGACTTTCCAGGAATTCAAAGAGACTTAGGCCCCAAACCCAACAGCACTGTTGTTTTTGCACACTTGTAGAGTTACCACCTTGATGATCTTGAATTAGATCCAGAAAAATTCTCTGGATTACTGAGCAGAGACTTTTGCTCTTTTCCATTACTTTCTCCCAAACAGTCTCTTCCTCTGTGCTGAGCCACCTGGAACTGGGAATGGGTGGTTACAAGCACCTCTGGGCCACCACCACTGGGACTGCACTGGGTCAAATCTAAAGCCACCACTGCACTGGTTCTCACCCAGGGCCAACTGTAATCAATACGTGGTTGCCAACTATGTTCACTCAATGTTCTAGGGCTCTACAATCAGCAGTTGGTGACACCAGTCAAGTTTATGTCCCTTCTTTCAGGGTGGTGAGTTCCCCCAGACCCTGAGTGTGTCCAGAGATGCTGTCTGAGAGTTGGAGATTAGAGTAAAAATCTTACAAATTTACCTGATGTTCTATTTTACTGTGGCTATGTTGGCACTCAGACCACAAGACAAATTTCTTCCTGGTCTGCCCCTCCCTTTCCACAGGCGGAAGAGCCTCTCTTTGTGGTCACTGCCACGAATTTCTTCCAGGCCAATGCCAATGTTCACTTAAAGTCCAAGGAATCTTCAGTCACCTTCTGGTGAATTCTGTCAGGCCTGGGACTCACCCTTCAGGGAAGTGGGCTCTCCTCTGCCCCAAGGCATGGCCGGTAATGTTGACCAAGAGTCTAGGCCTAGAACTAAGGACCCCAATACCCTGCTTGGTGCTCAATCTTACTGTGACCAAGCTGGTATCTAAGGTTTAAGACAGAGTCTCCTTTACATTTTCCCCTGCTTTTCTCAAGCAAAAGGAATCTTTCACCATAGCCACCACAGCTGGGAATATGCTGGCTGACAACTGAAGCCAGCACATCTCAGAGCCCAAGGCCTATATCATATTACCTAAGTATTACTGTTCATTCTTTTGGGCCCAGTCTTTTTAATCAGCACGTAATGAATCCTGCCAGAACTGAGTCTTTCTCTTAAAGGCAATGAATTCCTTTTTGGCCCAGAATGTGTCTACAAATGTTGTCAGGGAGCTAAGTCTGGGAGTGAAGGCCTCATGATTCTACCCAGTGCCCTATACTACTGTGACTAAGCTGGTAACCAAGATATAAGACAAAGTCCTCTTAGTTATTTTCTATACTCCCTTTTAGCAGAAGAAAGGAGACACTTTCATTGCTTCAAGCTGCACTGCCTGGGGTTGGAGAAGGAGAAGCACAGGCACTCCTTTAGCCACCCCAGAAGGTGCCTCTCTAGGTCACATGCTACCCTAGCTCTGTGGCTCTGAGCCCAGCTCAGCACTAATAGTTGCCTAGGAATTGCAGTCCTTGTATCCTAGATTGCTTTCAAGTTTAGGTAGGATCCCAAGCACTCCAGCCTTTGGTGGTAAGGCTTGCCAGAACTCAAGCTCTGATGACTGGCATGAGAGATTCCTCTCTGGCTAGGGCCAGTACAAATGCCCCCTTCATGGGAAGGTACCAGCTGGGTGCAGCCTGGTTTCGCTTTCTGCTGTAACAGTACATCCTCACTGAGTTCAACGTAAAGTCCTCCAGTTCCTGTGCTCTCCCTCTTCCAAGGATGCAGATTCTCTGCTGTTAGGGAATGGGGAAGGAGTAGTATTGGCAATTCAAGACTGTCTCTCCTACTCCCTTTCAGTGCCTCTTTCAGTGACATGAAGATAAAATCAGGTACTGTGATTGCTCACCTGATATTTGGTTCTTCTGATTGTGCTTTCTGTGTGTAGCTAGTTGCTAAAATTTGATGTCCCTGTAGGAGGAACAAATGGTGTAGGCTTCCATTCAGGCATCTTGTTCTGCCTCCCTGTTTTAAAATGTGTTTTTCCTTTTTAATTAAAAAGTCAATTCTTTTTTTTCCTAACTTGCCTCTTTAGAGATGCCCTCAAACAGAAAGATATGATAACCCTCTGGGTCAGACAAAAGTGACTCTCCTTTAGGAGATATAAATGACAGGGATGGTGCCCTGTGATCACCCCCCTACCATTTTTCTTATTTTTTTCCTTTATTAGTACAAGGAAAGAGTTTCTATTTGATAAAGAAAAACTACTCTGTAGTTAAATAGAGAAAATATGAAGCATTCATCTTTACATAAGGAGATTTCCTCACCAATGGCTTCAAATCTTACAGTCTTAAGGTTTTAATCTGAAAACACTTCTTCCCTGAACAATTAGTTATACCAATGCACCTTCTTAACTGGAAGCTTGCCTTTGCAGAATATGGCTTGCATTTCAGCCCTCTGTTCACAAAAAGTGATCTTTTGGCCTTACCCCTTTCCTTGCCACCTCCATCCACAACTACAATATTTGTACTCTTGACTAGCCCCATCACCACTACCACCACCAGCAGCAGCAGTAGCTTACAGAAAGCCACTCAAGCTATAAATCTTCTGGTATATGTCTTAGAATCACACATAAGAGTAATGATTTTCCTGAGTTATTATTGATCAAAGAGATACATTTTCTTGACCTTTTTTTTAGGCTTTTAGCATTTACATTTATTTTCTTTTCATATTAAACAATAGCCTCAAAGTTATGTGGTCAACTATGGTGAACCCATGTGGGTCGTGAAAGCCAAAGATGACTTTACCACCTACCTGTTATGTAGTATTTAAATAACAGCTTTTTAAAAAGATTTTAAAATATATTTTTGTCTCTCTATGTCATCAATAACCCATTAAACTGTGTGGTCTGCTAAGGTGATGTACTGTGGGTTCTGAGAGCTCAGAGGTGCACTTGCCAGTGTCTGCCTGTTCTGTCCTCTTTAAATAACAGTGCACCCTACCCTTGGGTCAGACCAATGGACAATGTCCTAGACAATCTTTACAGTCCTAGGCTTCTTACTTAAGAGACATCTACCATAGAGGAAGTAATATTTTCTCAGCAAACTTTCTCTAAGAAGTCAATCACATGGAGGTGTAAATGGCTGGAATGGCTCAATGTGGTAGCCCACCATTTCATTTATTACCACCGTATTTCAGTGAGAGGGAAAAGTGGTTTATTTTAACAAAACATAACAAATTTTAAAACACATGTATGGCATGTACACTTGAGTTTTAGAGATTTCCTCACTGATTGATAAATATTGTTCAGCCAAAAATGTTTTAGACCTAGTAATCATGATTTTCCAAATACGATTCTACCTAATAAACCAATGAACAATAATCTTGCATTCCCAGGCCTTTTACATTATTTTGATTATTAGAAACCAGCATTGTTCCATTCTCTCCTTTTCTTGTACCCATCCACCCCCACAGGAATCAATATTCCCAACTGATCCCACAGGCCTCCTTCTGTGAGCCAATTGAAACATAAGTTCAATGTCAACTATCCAGATAGCCATCTATATATCAGGCTTGATGTATTATCCTTCTGAGAAAATGCTGTCCTAAGAAAATACAATGAGAATAAAAAATCCAACCCACATATATTAGTTGAAAATTTTAAGTAGGCACATTTTTTAAAAATGAAGACAATCCTAAGGGGGGAAAAAAAAAAAAAACAAGCTGGAGGCATCACACTACTGGACTTCAAACTATACTATAAGATTATAGTAATCAAAACAGTATGGTACCGGTACCAAAACAGAGATACAGACCAATGGAACAGAACAGAGGGCTCAGAAGGAACGCCACACAACTACAACCATCTGATCTTTGACAAACCTGACAAAAACAAGCAATGGGGAAAGGATTCCATATTTAATAAATTGTGTTGGGAAAACTGGCTAGCCATATGCAGAAAGCTGAAACTGGATCCCTTCCTTATACCTTATACAAAAATTAACTCCAGATGGATTAAAGATTTAAACATGAG
>CAUYLG010076924.1:0-20820 GCA_963573385.1 Cacajao melanocephalus
CCCCATTCTATTCCACCCACCTGACTTCTCAATCACCATTAATGATTTGATATGATTTTTCTTAAGGTTCTTTTTCTATGCATCTACTATTATGATAAGTATAAAATTTATAGTCAAAACCTTAAATATATGAAATAAAAATGAGTTATCTTTATTCTTATAATGAATTCATATCTGGCTCTGAAACCTCAGCCTACCTAATGTACACATTTTATTGTGATCAATTTCAGGATTAAATATACTGATTTCCTGATGGACTTAGGTTTATGATTCAGTCACATGCTAGCTTATGGTTTATTCCCAGGTTTTTCTCTGCCTCCACTGTTCTCTCACTTGTTCTGTGTTCTTATGGGTTTGCAAGCCAGCTACCCAATAGGGTTAGTAAGAAGGAAGAGGTTATTCTTTAAACTGGAGTCATTGTCAGGCAGCAGGACTCTGCAGATCTGTCACTCACATCTGTCCCCACACTTCCTAGAGCTTCCTCGGCTTCCAGCCCAGCTGGTGTTTTCTGCATGGGGCTTCTTTGGAGATTTCTACCATATAGGCTGACAATCCATGACGTGGGCTGTTTGCTCCTCACTGCTGCTATGATTTTCCCCTCACACTATGATTCTGCAAATTCTTGGCAGGCCTCCTGGCCCTTCCTCTCTGTTACTTCTCAATCCCACTTAGGAACAGTTTAACTCTCTCTATTCCTTTTGGAAGTCAAAGGAAATACTCTCCTACATCCTCCTCTCCTATCTCCACAGCCAGTCATTTCTTCTGTTCTTTCATAACTTATTGTCCTTGACTATTTCAACTAGCTTCCCCCTTAAAGAATTACCTACAGATATCCTTGCTCTTAGATCTTCTCAAACAAGGGGAAATCTGGTTTTCTTCTGTCTCCACTCCCATTGTTTGTGTGCATGTCCATTAGTGGGGTGGAAGACAGGAAAAAGCAACTGACTAAAACACTCCGTATTATCCCAATTCCCCCTGCTTTTTCTGCCAAAGTCAGCCACCCTCTTTTCATGCTTTACAAACTCATCTTTCCTTTCACACTAGGAAAGAAGAACAAAACTAATAGTTGCCATAACAAATTATGGGTCTCAAAGTATTAGTCTCTCACAAATTAAAGCCTTACGTAGCAAAAAAACATACCAACACTTTATTGTAGCACTCAGAGATATACAAAGTTTCCTGTAAGCATAAGCTTTTTCCCTCACCCACATTACACAAATATTGCATGGAATATACTAAAAAATTATTCATAGTTTATTTGAAATTCAAATGGGATACCTGGGTATCCTGTACTTTCACTGGAATCTGCAGTAGTCACTTCCAAATGAATAGGCTTCTGACCAGTCTGTATTTTCAGTCATCTATATATTACCCTGTGGGATCATACAGCCCAGTGTCAGCCTTTCCTCCCTATGCCTCATTGTCTTCAAAATTCTAATTTGACAATTCATAGATTTTATCTGTTATCCACTTGATCTCAGAGATAGGGGTTGACATTGAATTGCCTATCGTATCTAGAAGACATAAGCTCCCCTGTTTATTTCTGAACCTGTTCCATACTGTGTCTACAAGGTGTCAAAGGGTTGCTACCCATGTGACCTCAGGGATTTTATTTTTGACCAACATAATCATCCTAGAAACAAAGTAAAATAGTGTTTTACTATATCTGGGGCCCAGACACTGCGCTGGCTGTGAGGACGTCTCATTGAGGGAGGTTACCTCCAAGGACGTAGCGTGTATGGCAGCCGATCTCAGAGGGATAAGTCACCTCTGGACTACTTCTAGCTCCTCAAGTAGGCACTGAAGCTTTGACCTCCAGAAAATCAGTAAAGCTTCCTCTCTGCTCCTCCCACAATGTTGCACTAAAACTGAGAATTTGGGGACCCCTCCCTCCAGTTTCTGGTAAAGTACGGATTTTTCCAATAAGACTCTGAACTGCTCTACTCAAACCTAGACTCCAAGCTGCACTCCACATACACACACACACAAATGGCTCCATCCAGAGTCCTGCTGATACATGATATATATTTAAGGTGGGCAGCCTTCCACTTAATCACATACCCTTCGGGTAACGTTAGACATTCAGCCACAAAAACAATGTTCAATTCCAAAGTACACCCTGTAAACTACTATCTAATGTTGACAGACTGGTGACATTTCAAGGGTATGTTTTAACTACAGTTCTTTACAATAAGATCCTATTATACATTCTATGTTGCAATTTAATATCTTTGTGAAATCTTCTTATGTACGTACACATAGTCCTATCTTATTGCTTTTAACATATAAAATGTTTAATTGCATTAATATGCCATATTTTTGACATTACATTAAAATTCAAAATTGACAAAGTTTTTCTTATAGTCTTATAAAAATTCATCTTACTACATATATTTAATTTGATGGAATAATGTACTGAGAAAAATAGTATGTTTCTTCTAATCTCCCAAATTAATATCTGGGCATAATTAGCAGACCAGCGGCAGCTTTATCAGCATGTATCCTGAAATTACATCCTGGTCATACTATAAACCTGCACAGGCTACATGGCTCTGGGAGCCAGAGCGTTGTTCATTATTGTTTTCCTTGTCCCAAGTCAGCCTTCTTCACATTCCCTGTGGCAGCTGCTCTAAGATGCTATGATCCCTTTTAAGCCTGCTTTCCCAGCTCTTCACATTAAATCGCAATATTGCCTGTGTTCCGCAGGGAAAATGGAAATATTTGAACAGAACTCTCCTCACCTTACTTTACTGCAACCTCTGACTGACTTAATACATTCTCATCCTTTATGCTAGTGTCCTGTCTGAGCAAAAACATTGTCTTCTCCACCTGGACTCCATGAGATGGTCAGATGCCACAAGAGAATTCAAATATAGATACCCAGGCGATAAACTACATGTAGAGTTAACATGAGTGCTTGACCTGGAAGGTATGAAATGGAACAAAACTGCACGCTGAGAGGAGAAAGAGGGGAAAGATGAACAATATATTAACAATACTACACCTAAAATATAGGACTTCTCATATTAGAGTGAAATAGTTACAGAATTCAAGCAGAGATCTCCCTCTGTGCCTAATAATACTTAACATTCTGAATGACAAGGGTATGTGATGTTAGCTGTGATTTTATAGAACTGAGACAATAAGAAGACTTCTCAAACAACAGAAAAAAAAAAACAAATTTTGTTCTTATTAAGCCCAAAGCACAGATTACCTGTTTCAATATTAAAGATTATTTCTCCTTTTAAACTAGTACATGTATGTTGTGAAATGTTTTTTAAAAGACATTGCAATTATCCAAATAAAGCACAGCAAAACATTTTGGAAAATATAGTCAAGCATCACAAGGTTACATACATTTAACAACATATAGATTATATGTTACAGTCTTTAAATGTTAAGGGACTGGAATCCACTACTCTTTGCAGATCCTTAGGGAGCCTGTGTGAGGAGGTATTTGGGCTTGGTAGTCAAAAAAAGTGCTTTGAAGTTAAGCAAACCTGGATTCTAAACCCAACTAGACCACCTGTACACTGTATGACCTTCTACAGATACTTAAATTACTTATAAGTAATTTTCCAAGCCATGGTTTTCTTGTAAACAGGGCTGAGAACAGCAATCTCATAGCATTGGTGTTATGAAGATGAAATAAGCTCATATACACCACATGGCTTAGCATATAATTTCATCAATAGTAGCTATTATTAGTAGTATCATTAGAAATAACTATTTAAAACTAATACCAGTTGCATATACAGTTTGTGTTCCAATATGTTTTAAAGTTTGTTTAAATTAAACTCAGTTTCTGAAATACTAAATAGGCTATAATTTGCTTTATTTGGTAAATGTAAAATGTATTTTAAGTGGGATTGAACTAAAATATACATTTTATGTATGCATATTTGATGATGAAGATTCATAACTTTACAGATGTATTGCTATTTTGCCTGGTTATGAGAAAATACCACAGGATAGAAGCAGAGAGCCTGGAAAGCCCCAGAGGTTAGCAGCAGAAGATATATGGAGCTAGAGAGATAATAGTAGCACCTTCGAAGAGCACAAGCTATGATGTTGCTGTGGGAACATGCATTTGAAGGCAATTATGTTTCCTCTAATTTTGTTTTACCTTTTTATGTTGCCATCCCTGAAAATATATATTTTTTAAAGTAATACAGCTTTCTAAATGACTGGTGCTAGTTAGGCAAATATTTAGAGGCCAAGGGTGTTTAATCACCTAAGTGCTTTTCTGTGAATACTGATGTGACAAAGGTTTGTATTTAATTGATTCCAAAGTGACTCTATGCTAAGTAATGGTTCACTAAAGAATTGAGAGCCTAGTTACTCCCAGTTAAAAAGTATACATCTTCTTCTGTGTCAGAGTTGTTACCAGACATGTCAGAGCAAGTCACCAGGTCACCAAGACAACGTGGACAGAAGTAGTAAATATAAGCATGTGTGTACGCATTTGTGCAGCTGTGGGAGGAAAGATGGAGAAGCAGGGACTTCCACTTATTTTTAAAATTTGTCTTATAGATCTAAGCAAATTTCCTTTGAAAGGCCCTAAAGTCACAGGTAGTTGACTCAATCAAAATGTTCCATTTTGAAAATGAAATACAAGAACACCAGCATAATCTAAGTTTACCAATTACTGATACTAGAAATACATGTTTTGTTGCAGCATAATGAATCCCAACAAGGCCTGTGTAGTCCTCTAATCTTGCTAAAGGGCACATATATATTTCAGATATTCATAAATATTTCCTCTGCTATTAGCACTTTTTATTATTGCAAGAGCTACATGTAAATCTCAGAAGCTCTATTCCATTAATGTGTAAAATTACCATCTTCTCACATCGACCTATCACTGCAATCATTATTCTACCTAGAAGCATGCTAAAATGGTTTGAAAGCTAGAATAGAGTAATCAGTGATTTAAATCACTTGTCTTATTACCTATTAACAGAAACCACCAAGAGAAGTTGACTTTTAGGAGAATCAGAGCAGCTGGAAAGACAGATAAGGAGACAGGAACTAGTGGTGATTGCCTATTTTCCCTGAGCTTTTCTGTGAAGTTTAATGAAAAGAATGTTGTATTCTTTAAAGACGTTTTAATTCTATTTTCATAAAGGTGGAGGAGAGCATTTATGATGCCATTTCTTTAACAAATACTGTATTTATGATAAATATTAAATTCAGCCAGTGTTGCCAAGAACTCACCTGCCTAGGGAATGCATGATTATTATGTGTAGCAAAATCCTTCATACATGAATTTAAATTATCTTCAATCACAAAGCTGTTGTATGTTTTGCATTTAATTATGGCTTTGATGATTATAGTAAAGAAAGGCTCTCCTCTTACCTCTCCACACACATATAAACATAAGCATAACAATATAAGCATGTCAGAAGCACACTAACAGACTTTAACAGTTTAGTTTTGCTGTTTACAGATGAGTACAGCTTTTTGAATTGCATCCTTGTAAAAAAGACAATTCTTCAACCTATCCCAAATAGCAATCAAATTTTTCAGAACTAATGACATGAAGAAAACAGTCACTTTCTTTAGTCTTCCTAAATGTTTTAACTAAATGGAAAAAAAATAAGTAAGTGACGTTTTGGTCAGTTAAAACTTTCAAAAAGTTATTTCTTTGTGGAGAAAGATGTTATTACTTATTCAATTTAATATATAGGTTTCATGGACCTAAGATGTGCTGTATAATATTCTCACCATTGTAAAAGATAATAAGGCTCTGAGCTTTAAGGAGCCTCATCATTGGTTGAGAAAAATTAAAACGGAAATAATTCAAGATCAACGAAAACCATAACATCAGGCACCAAAATAATTGTAAATGTCTCACAATTTAAAAAGAGAGAGAGCAGAAATTGAGTATGGAAATTGAGTATATTAGAAGTCTTTAAGGAGAAGCCTGGGTTTTAAAGATTTCTTAAAGGAGATTTAGAATTAGAAAGGAAGAAAAGATGGCATATTTTTCTTTCTCAAGATTACTATTTTTATTGAATATTTTCTATTTTCCCTTCAAATATACAGTCACAATCGTATATTCTAGCATAAACCAAAAACAATATACTCTTGACATTTGAAAGAGATATACTGGAGAACTTTTTAATCTTCAATTCACAAATGCTGCACTACCATAAAATTTTCCCCATAAAATAAAGTAAAATTGATAAATATTTCAAGTTGCCCTTTCTGTCCCTTAATAAGATTAACTATATAGAAGAAAACTTTGAGAAACACTGCAATTGGGAGTGCTAGATTCTCTTTCTGGCTCAGAGAAGGGGACACATTCATAGAATGACCTCACCGAGATGACAAATGATGGACCTTCGGGTTACTCAACAGTTTAGAAAAATCTCTTTATCCTAAGGGTTTGCACTTTAATCAACAGTGAAAAAAAAATTATGTGCACAGCTGAATCATGCCTAGAGCTTTTTAAAAATACAGATGCTGTGTACGCCCTCTTGCAAATTCTGAGGAGGACTGAGGTGTTTGTTTGCATTTTTTTAAAGGTTTTTTTATTGAGAGAGTGTCTGGTTCTGTAACCCAGTCTGGAGTGCAGTGGTGCAATCACAGCACAGTGTGGCCTTGATCCTCCCACTCTAGCTTCCTAAGTAGCTGGGACCACAGGTGCACACCCCCACTCCTGGCTAATTATTTTGTAGCGATGAGGTCTTGCTATGTTTCTCAGGCTGGTCTCCAAATCCTAGACTTAACTGATCCTTGTACCTTGGCCTCCCAAAGTGCTAGGATGTCAGGTGTGAGCCAGTGCGCCCAGTCTTAAAAATTTTACAAAGCATTCTGATGTTCATTCACCTACTAGAACCACCTACTAGACCCACCTACAGGTTGAGCATTCCTAATTCAAAACCCAGAGTCAGAATGCTCCAAAATCTGAATTTGTTTCATGCACAAAATTATTTAAAATATTAATATTAACACAATTACCCTCAGGCTATGTGTATATGGTATATGTGAAACGTAAATAAATGTTGTGTTTAAACTTGGGTCTCATCCCCCAAGATATCTCATTAAATATATACAAATATTCCAAAATTTGACAAAATCCAAAATGCTTCTGGTCCCAAGAATTTCAGACAAGGGATACTCAACCTGTACTAGAAAAGTGGTCTTCCCAAATTGTCTCATTAAATCATATTAAAAATAGGTGTCTCATATTAAAAATATGCATGAGGAAATTCTGATGAGTAACTCCATTCTGACATGTCAGAATTTCCTCTTGTACATACTTCTGAAACACAAATCATTTTTAATGTCTGCATTCAAACAGTTACTTGGTTATCAAAATCAGGACAAATACCAAATGCTTACCATAAGAGATGAGTAGGTATAAAATGTCTAGAAACTTCAGAGTTATGAGGTGGTCATGAAACCATTATTTCAATCTTAAAGAATTGTTTTGTTTATACTCTAAGCCAGTGTTGAAGAACTTGTAGTATTTTAGAGAAATAAGACAGCTTTATATTTACATTATTTATCATCTGTAATCATATAGTGAATAAAACCAGCGTATGGAAGAGCATTTCAAAAGAATTTGGGGGAAATTGTATTTATTTAAGCTAACCTTCTTTATGGAAACCAATTGTTGCTTCTTATATATTATAGAAGTTCACCTAAGTTAAATGCCCACCTCCTACCAATCTTAATAATACTCATTTTCCTTCTGTGCTTACCCACAAGAAAATTACTCTATAAAAAATATGCTGCTGATTCTCTGAAAAATGAAAATATGTTTCATTGAAAATATTAGTACAAGAAATTTCTCAGAAAGTCTATAAATTTTTTTTCAAAAAGAAAAAATATGTTTTCTTGGAAAGGAATATTGAAGATTTAAATATGTAAAGTCTTTAAATATTAGTGGATGGCATTAATCAAAATTCAAAACAATTTTATTAAATTGATGTATTAGTTTGCTATGGCTGCTGTAATAAATTACCACAAACTTGATGGTTTAAAAGAACACACATTTATTCACATACAGTTCTGAAGATAGAAGTTAAAAATCCGTTTCAGGCTGGGCACAGTGGCTCACGCCTGTAATCCCAACACACTGGGAGGCTGAGGCAGGTGGATCACAAGTTCAGGAGTTCAAGATCAGCCTAGAAAAACATGGTGAAATCCTATCTCTACTAAAAATACAAAAATTAGCCAGGCATGGTGGTGCGCACCTGTCGTCCCAGCTACTTGGGAGGCTAAGACAGGAGAATTGATTAAACCCAGGAGGCAGAAGTTGCACTGAGCCAAGATCACACCATTGCACTCCAGCCTGGGCAACAAAGTGAGATTCCATCTCAAATACATACATACATACATAAATGCATACGTACGTACATAGGTACATACCCGTTTCACTGGCTGAAATTACAGTGTTGGCAGGACTGCACTTCCTCGGTAGAGTCTAATGGTGATTCATTTTCTTAACCTTTTCTAGCTTTTAGAGCTGCATTTCCTGCATTCCTTAGCTCAGGGTCCCTTGCTCCATCTTTAAGGCCAGCAGCATGGCATCTTCAAATCTCCCTGTTCTCTGTAGTCAAATCTTTCTTTGCCTCTCCCTTATGAGGACTCATGTGATTACATCTAAAGCCTACTGTAATTATCCAGGATAAGTCCCCCACTCAAACGGATTGTGGATTATCTCATAATTTAGTCACATCTGCAAAGACCCTTTTTTCATATAAGGTAGCATTTACTGGTTCCAGGGATTAAGACCTGTTTATCTTTAAGGACCATTATTAGCCAACTAGAGTTGAAAATATGATTATTTATTTAGAAGAATAAGCAAGTAATAACAGGTGAAAAAAATTCAAACAACAGCAAGGAGGAGAAAATTTTTTACTGGGTACTAAAATACAACTTAAACCTGGAATAATTACAGAAAAAGGCACCAGCAGAGGTTTCCAGCTAGACTTCTTGAATACATGAGAAAAGAATAGGTGTTTTTTTTGTTTTGTTTTGTTTAAAAAAAAAAAGCATTATAAACCAATGAGGAGGAAATGGATAATTCAGAAAGTATCGTTACTCTTTTTTAAAAAAATATAAAGACAAATTGTATCATTGACACCATACCATGGGAAATATTTTTAAAGACCTAAAGGCTTAAATAATAAGTGGGAATAAAAAAGAAGTATGTTCAACAAAATTTAGGTGGATGTTTAACTTAGTCATGTATAAGGACCTTCTAAATACAAAAAGGTAATGGGAAAAGACCACAAAGGCAAAGTTTAGTCATTGAGTGTACACAAATTTTAAAAGATTATCATCTAAAAGTGTAAACAAAAATCAGCAATAAATTTGAAAAATCTTTGCAGTAATGTTATAGACAAGCATTTCATAGTCTTCATATAAAATTGGCTCTACATATTAATAAAAAATGAAATGAGAAAGTGTACAAAAATCTCATAGCTAGAAAAAGAAATACAACTGTCTAAAACAGATAAAAATATGATTACTCTTGAAAAATCAAATAAATGCAAGTTATGATCTTTAAACATGCCATTTCTTGCCTATAAAATTGTATTATTCTTGAAGAATAATAGTGCTGCTCATAGTATTTAAGACAGGTATTCTCAAATGCTACTCAAGGGAATTTAAATTGTAATCTTTCCAGAAAGATAAAATTTTTCAACATGTGTCAAGTCTTTAAAAGGTACATTCCCTTTAATCCTGTAATTCTACTTCCTATAGTGAATTCTTTAAAAAGTAACTAAAGGTATAAATTTTTATCTACAAACATGTTTATAGTAACATTTCTTAAAATAATTTTAAAATGTGAAAAGAAGATATGCTATAAAACAGAAGTGGTTAAGCCAATGTGATCCATGTGACCAAATAATATACAAATATTTAATAGTTACGTTATAAATACACGTTCAATGGGAGTGAAATATATATATTGTAAACTGCTAGGTTATTATTACATAATTCAACACTAAATACATATCCAAACAGAAATTTATATTGTATACAGTTCTCAGAATTTTGCTGCACAAATCTTATGTGAACAAGTGAATTCCATCAATAATAAAATTTAATAACAACTGCCATGTTGGCTCTAAAAAGACAGAGACTAGAAATAGGGGATCACTGAGACACAAGGGAAGTCTCCTTAGATATTTATGAAAGGCTTCTCTGAGGTAGTGACATGTACCTGAGACATGAAGGAAAAAAGTAAGAGACCCAGCAAAGAGTCTATTGAACGGCATTCTGGGCAGAGAGGCATGCCCATTCTCGAGCTTTATGGAAAAAAAGAGTTTAGCTGATTCAAGGCTTTAAAAAGAGGCCAGTGAGACTGGAAGGAGTGGGTAAGAGCGGAGAGGCTAGGGACATGTTGGTAGAGATAGTAAGCACACAGGTGGTGCAGCCATTCACACGACTGTGGTGCTTATACCTAACATTCATGGTTCCAGTTATTTAATATGCCATATTTGTAAATATCAGTATTCTTCAACTAGAAATCAAGATTGATCAATACTTTCGGTCCAATGTTAAAAAAAATCTCATTTAACTATTATTATTTCCCCACTTTATAAGTGAGGAAATGGAGGCTCTGAAAGTACCTTAGCCAAGATCACATCGCTAGCAAGCGGCAGAGTGGAATTTATACTAGGGTTATGACAACGCAAAGCCTGTGCTTTTAGCCACTCTCTCATGGTGCTTTTCTAGAATATTAACACATAATTTTAAAATTGTTATTTGGTGATGAAAAGGGACGAGTACTTCACAGAGCCATTTACCAATTGTATCATTTTAACTGTGTGTCTCTAGGCCTCACTTATTTTTTTATTTTTTTGTAATTATACTTTAGGTTCTGAGGTACATGTGCAGAATGTGCAGGTTTGTTCCTTAGGTATACACATGGCATTTATGCAGCCAACAAACATGAAAAAAGGCTTGTCATCACTGGTCATTAGAGAAATGCAAATCAAAACCACATTGAGATACCACCTCACACCAGTTAGAATGGCGATCATAAAAAATAAGGAGACAACAGATACTGGAGAGGATGTGGAGAAATAGGAATGCTTTTACACTGTTGGTGGGAGTGTAAACTAGTTCAACTATTGTGAAAGACAGTGTGGCGATTCCTCAAGGATCTAGAAACAGAAATACCATTTGGCCCAGTAATCCCTTTCATGGGCATATACACAGAGGATTATAAGTCATTCTATTATAAAGACACATGCACATATATGTTTATTGTGGCCTCATGTATCTCTAAATAGGGCCAGTCACACACTCTTACTTTGAAAGTAAGTAATAACATACAATATATCCAATTGTTCTTTGTAAACTGCATACGGAGGACAGTTACTATACATCTAAGAGAAAGAAGATTGACTCAGTGTCCCATCACTATATGAAGAAGCTCACAGATGAAGCAACATGCATGAAAGAGTTTTTTAAAACTCAAGAAATAAGTTCACAATAATAATTCAACAGATGCTGGAGAGGATGTGGAGAAATAGGAACACTTTTACACTGTTGGTGGGAGTGTAAACTAGTTCAACCATTGTGAAAGACGGTGTGGCACTTCCTCAAGGACCTAGAAATAGAAATTCCATTTGACCCAGCTATCCCATTACTGGTATATACCCAACGGATTATAAATTGTTCTATTATAAAGACACATGTACACATATGTTCATTGCGGCACTGTTTACAATAGCGAAGACCTGGAACCAAACCAAATGCCCACTGACGATAGACTGGACAAGGAAAATGTGGCACATATACACCATGGAACACTATGCGCCATAAAAAATGATGAGTTCGTGTTCTTTGTAGGGACATGGATGAATCTGGAAACCATCATACTCAGCAAACTGACACAAGAACAGACAATCAAACACCACATGTTCTCACTCATAAGCAAGTGTTGAACAATGAGAACACAGGGACACAGGGAGGGGAGCATCACACACTGGGGTCTGCTGGGGTAGGGGCCAAGGGAGGGACAGCGGGAGGGTGGGGAAGCTGGGGAGGGATAACATGGGGAGATATGCCAGATGTAGGTGACGGGGATGGAGGTAGCAAACCACATTGCCACATGTGTACCTATGCAACAGCCCTTCATGATCTGCACATGTACCCCAGAATCTAAAGTACAGTTAAAAAAAAAAAAGATTAGCTTCCAATTACAAAGCTCCATTAAATCAATTGTAACATTTCTGTTATTACCACATTATATGGCCATAATGAAGATAATAAATACCTGGCATTTACAGAGTTTCTTTCATCTAAATATTCCCATAGAGCTCAATCAACTTTATGTGCAAACTGATTATGAGCTATCTACAGGTGAGAGAGAACAGGAGTATAAATCACCCTAACAATGTGGTTCACTCGTCTTTCCACCAGTTTCTTTCAAGTTTACTAATTGATGCATGAATCAGAGCCAAATGTTTTTTTAAACAATAAAAATGGAAGATAATTCTAACAAGCCTCTTATCAGTGGCCCACATTCTAGCAAAAGGAGGTAGAAAATGGAATAATTTGATATTATAGTTATCATCTGTGTTTTAGTGATTAAGACAGGGCTATTCTATAGAAGAGAGGTCAGCTTTATAAATCATCTGAATATGAGAGAAAATGCAGAACTTTCTTCCTGGCAGACCATGACAAAGCTGCTCTATGTATGTCTCCTGGCATTTCCCAAACAATGAGAACCAAATGTCCATGCTTTCATGCTTTCATTGTTTCGTGTTTCAAAAGGCAGAGTCCAATTCTCACCTCATAATCCCAGCAAAATAGTACCTGAATTCTAATGTTACTGGAATATTTTTAATTGTTCTTAGAACAACCATATATGAATCCACTTTTTTAACAGCAAGTTATATAAAATCTAAATGTAGGTCAGGTATTTCTGATAAAAATTTAGCATCCAAATTGAAATGTCCTGAAAGTGAAATATTGCACACAAGATTTGAAAAATTAATAAGAACAAAGAATGTATCCCAGCGCTCTGGGAAACCCAGGTGGGAGGATCACTTGAGCCCAGGAGTTTGAAACCAAGCTGGGCAACAAAGTGAGACCATGTCTCTACAAATAAATAAATAAATAAAAATTAGCTGGGCATGGTGGCATGTGTCTGTAGTCCAAGCTACTCGGGAGGCTGAGATGGGAGGATCACTTGGACGTAGGAGTTTGAGGCTGTAGACAGCTATAATTGTGCCACTGCACTCCAGCCTGGAAGACAGAGTAAGACTCTGTCTTTAAAAAAAAAAAAAGAAAGTAAAATATTGTATTAACAATTTTTATTTTTATATTGATTACAAGTTGAAATGATAATGTTTTAGATATATTAAAATGTATTTTTAAAACTGTTTCTCTAACTTATTTTTAATGTGGCTATTATAATATTTAAAAATTACATGTGCAGCCCTTATAATATGTGTATTGGACAACTGTTTTGGAGGTTTGAATTTTTATTTCTATCTTCCTGCATTTCCTCATGATGGCAGGAATCAGATGTAACGCAGAGAGCTCAATGCAGCTGAAGAATGCAATATATGTTTTCAGTGTTGAGTTAACAGTGGGATGGAGTCCTTCTATCCTTGCATCATTGTCCCACTCTCTGGGCCCATCCTTCAGCTTCCAGACCTTTATCATAACAGTCTCTTGGCCCTTTTTTGGCCTCCATCAACGTCTTCAGCTGCCCACACTCACCTTTTACAATCCTAGCTCTTTGCTCCTGAATCCTATTAACCCACTCGTAGGCAGGCCATTGAACCCTCTGTAGAAGCTATTGAAACCCTTTTCCAGGTCTTCCCAAGTCCCCTGGCCCTTACCCACAAACCAACAGTTTGAGAGAAATTCAAGGTCAACAGGTTTCTTAGCTCCCTTCCTCTCAACCTCAAAGACTTCCTAAATCATTCCTTGACTACATCTTTTCTTTCCATTTTTTTCTTCATTCCAAATCCAATAACCTGCTCTTCGCTCATGTATCTCCTTCCTCATCCTAAGTGGCTAGGCTTAATCAACCATCCCTCCTCAGCCTCTCATTACTTCAACTTCTACCCATCTGTTGATGACCTCCTAACCTCTTCAGATGGGTAGGCCCTGACCCTACTCCTGGACAGAGCAGAGAGACTGACGTAAGAAATAGGCTTCTTTGGCTTCTCTGAGCCCAGATCCTTTATACGAGCTACAAGGAGAATCATATGTCCCCATTCTATGATTCAAAGTTTCTTCCAATCAGTAATTCTGACTAGTAAGACAGTTAGTTAGTGACCTTATTTCACAATTACATTACTTCTAACTGAATACCGATTTCATCCCAAAGCAGAGAGTAAGGCCTGCAGTACTAAAAAAATCTCAGAATATAAGCTTATATTTATCTATTTTTGCAAAACTCCACATGCCTCCCTCCTTTGTTCTGTCTTTACTCTCTCCAGGTTCCTGCCCAGGACTTCCCCAGGTTTCCATGTTGGAATCAGATCAGACCCACACTTCCTGCTATTATCTTGTCATTATAATACCAGGAGGGGCTGGTGCCCAGGCTCCCTTGTTTAGCCCCTCTTCAGTCCTTCCTTGGAGATAACCTTATTGCTAGTTGGTTTCCCTCCAAGTGTGTGCACACCACATGTGACCAAAACTCCTGTGATCAAAACTACTTAGAGCCAGATATTCTTTTCTAGAAGAGTTATCTAATGCCCACTGATGTTAAATTAACCTATTTTCCATTCTTCTTATCCTCTGGGCCTGTGTTTTAGCAGAGATCTACTACTTTCATTTGCTTATATCTATTTATTTCTCCAGCATGATGATAACTAATTTTAAGTGTCATTAATTCTCTGCGATGATCCTTTCCTTCCTCTTCCATCTACACACACATTCTAGGCATATTCCCAGAATTAGCCCTCTGACCTGTTTCCTTCTCAAGTTCCTATCTGACCTCTTGCCTTTTATTAACTCCTCCACCTCATGAAATCTGAGTTCCTCCCTCATTTCTCAAGGGAAATTGCTTTTCTATATTATTAATATCTACCTGATTAGTAAATTCAAGGCTTCTTCACATTCTTCATCTACTCATTCTGTCTTCTATTCATAACTCATTTTCTTAGCTTTCTTGATAGGAAATACTCCTAGTTTCATAACTGGGCTTAGCCAGCACCTATTTTTTCAGCCAGACTTTCTGTAAATATACCTCAGGACTCTAGGCTCTCTCTTTGCCTTCTACTCTCTGTAACTTTATTGTTATTGCTCTGTAATAATTATTCCCAAATATGCTCTTTATTTCTGATTCAATCCATGCATCTTTAATTACCTGTGGAATATCATTCCATGGATAACTTATAAGCATTTGAAAATTAATATACACAGCACTGAACACATCATATTCTCCTGCTAGTTGTTCCTCTTACTTCCAAACTATCTCTGTTATATTCTGTCTCTCAGTAAATAGAATTACCCTCCCCTCATGTATTTTCAGGCTCAAAACTTTGGAGACATCCTTAAGTACTTTATCTTTCCATTAAAGTATTTTCTTTCCATTCTCTATCCAAGCATAAGATCCTATCAATTTGTTCTTGAGGTATCTCTTATTCTCAGTCCTTCAGTGTGGTCTCATTGACATTGCCCTAGGTCCAGCCATCACTAAAGCTTATCAAGGGCATTACTGAGAATTTCCTAAGCACTCTCTCCTCTTCCACCCTCTCACCAAAGTTAACTCTAAACCTAGGCCCTATCATCTTATATATCATTTCCCTTCTCAAAACATTCAATGGTCCCCATAAACTAAATATACATGATGAACTGGATGCAGCAGATTTTCCACATTACCTCTCGCTGTGCCACCCGTGTTGGAACTGGAGCTGTGGTCACAAATGCACGCATTGCAAACATTTCCTACAATTTCCTGACTCTGTGCCTTTTCCGTGATATCCCCTGAGCCTTCAGTAACTCTGATCTCATTTCCCACTACTGAATTTCTAGTCTTTAAGCCATGCTTCCTCTATCAGGTCTGCTAAGGATACCTTCAGACAAAGCTAACCTCTCGATTCTCTTTTCTCTATTGCATGTTCTACCTCAACTTTAATTCGCACAATAGGATGTAGTGTTTCTTCTCTTGGTGACAGTCTCCAGTGAATTGTGAGTTCCTAGAAGCAGAAGCCCTATTTCATTCAACTTCATATTTCTTATAGTGCTCCTTCAGAGTACTTCCTCTGAGTAGTTAGATATACAATAAAGGTTTACTGAGTCATTAAGAAACTAGATTGCAACAAAAGACAATTGTTCTTTAGAACTTATATGATTCTAAGAAGAGCACTAATATCTGCCAGACTGGTGAGGGTGGTGGATTAAATATCCTTCTTTAAAGCTAAACAAACACTCAGATGTTCTGAGTGTGGCATGGCTTTTGAAGATTAGAATCACTTTCCATTGAGAAAACTTAATTTTTCCTATATTCCTTCCCCTTCCCTTTTTGTCATTTTAAGTAAAAAAATGGAACTGCATAAAATCCGCAAAAGTCACGTTAAAAAGTAAAAGTATGTATACTTCCTATGAGTGAACTCACAGGGGCTATCCTTCAGATAATATTAATATCTTGGGTTCCTTTATATTTTGTCCTTTTACATACTATTCAACCTATATATACCAAGGACATGATATGATCCTAAAGTTATGCACAGCATTTTAGTGATTGAAATAATGCAAGATACAGACCCAGGTGAACGTTATAAAGAAGTTCCCGTGGAACTGAGCCTTAGGAAAGGCTCAAGCCATGAACAGATGGACAGATGGAGAAAATAGAAAGGACTTTTCTAGATGGAAGAATAAAAAAGAAACCATGAGCAAAGGCAAACAAACAATTGGAACATGCGTGTTATTAAAGCGTGGGGACAATCAGGAAGGCAGACTGATTAGAATAGGTGGTTTAATCCTAGAACTATAATAATATATTAGTCAGTAACCTCCAGTGAAATCTGATGAAGGAGTGCAGTATGTAAAACAGCCAGAACTGGAGCTACTACCATGAAGAGAGGATGGAAGTGAAAGATTGTGACCTGACTACTTGCTGAGTTGCCTCTGACAAGCCTCTCCCCACAGTCCCAGGCCCTCCCTTGAGCTCCTCTCAGTGAAACTGGAAAATCACCAGCCAAGTGAAAAACCAAATATAAGATCAAATTGGTAGAATGGGGACCAAATTATGGGCGCTATGTTACCTGATATTAGGCCACACTCTTAATTCAGCTCTCTTGCTCACATAGTATATGTTGGCACTTTATAATTTGTATGTTAAACAGATCCCTCTTTGTGCCCACATGGCTTGTTCCATGCTTTGTACATATCTAGTACCCCCCAATATTTTAAAATTGTTTAAATGAATGGATAAATGGATGGCTGAGTGAATGCCAGCCTCCACTGAAGTGAACGGTACGTCTTCCCAAAGTCTTTGTCAATGGTTTTCTGCAATCTAGTTTATCCCCACCCACTGCCAGCAGGAAATTAAGCTTCGGACATGAATGCGCAAGCCTTAGGCCGAACCAGCCTTACCAGAAGACTCCACTGTGGCTCCACCTATATCAGAGCTTAAAGATGTACATCCAAGGGCTTTATATAACAATTCCTAAAGGGGAAAATAATCCCAAAGCACAGGTATTTTCCAAAGCCTCAATAATTCACGAACTTCTTAAAGGTACAGGGCTCTATGTTAGCTACTCGACAGACCTCAGAGGAAATGCAGATCCTTTATTAAGAAAGATTTATTCATTTAAAAACTTAATTTTAAAAATAAACAGTGAGAAATACACTGCCGGCACAATGTGGTCCCAGCTCTAGCCAAAACTTTAGCACATACAAATAACCTTGGTGGGTGGAATAGACATCTGGGAGTGGGCTTTAAAGGATGACAACAGGCTGTTTTCTATTACGTTCTTGTAACCTGTTGGGCCACAGACACATATGCTTGTGTTCTTTCAACCTGGAGATAATACAAGTAGAGAGGCATCATGATTAAGAAAGAATTAATGCATTCAGGGATGGGGCCCGTAAAAATGATAGGTTTTGCATTTCATCCAAATAGAAAATTTCCTAGATTTATGGGAAAGAAAAGCAGCAGTTTGATTTTTTTAAAAAATAGGCCAGGTGTGGTGGCTCACACAAATTAGCTGGGCATGGTGACGGGTGACTGCAGTCCCAGCTACTCTGGAGGCTGAGGCAGGAGCATTCCTTTGAACTGGGGAGGCTGAGGTTGCAGTGAGTCAAGATCGCACCACTGCACTCCAGCCTGGTTACAGAGCAGGACTCCATCTCAAAAAAATAAAAATAAATATTTTTTCAAAAGACTACCATCATTTTTAAGATACTTCAATCTTCCCCTAAGTAACTGTTACCTCTCTATAGGTCTCTTATGTGTGAGAACAAAAGAAAAAGCCATGCATCTAAAATTATAGTTTTAAAATTTCCTTCTTTTTCTCTTTTACTTTGTATCTACTTAGATTTTTCTCACTATATAGCTCATAATCCCCTATATTTGGATTTCTGACTAATCAGTCTTATTCTCAGCTAGGACAAAACATTTATTTAACATTTTTTATGAGGCATCTAGTTGGTGCCAGGCAAGGTTAGTTGCTGAGGACATACTAATTTTAAATGAAGAATTAAAAAAAAAAACATGCAGATCCTTACTTCTTTTCAAAGTCAAGAGTCTAGGATGGGAGACAAACCAATCAAATAATCATAAGAACAAATATGTCACAATTTTCACATAAGATATATGGTACCATGTAAGGATAACAGGAGAATCTACCTCTTTGGTAAATTCACAGGAGCCTTCCCTGAAATGTAACATGTGTGCTTAGAGAGAAGGGATGTATAGAAATGAATGAGATAAGAGAGTAGAGTGGAGCAGGGCATAGTAAGGATGAAACTCATAACCAGCAGAAGAGATGGAATGTCAGAAGATGCTGCTCTCAAGGCTCTCACTGGACCAGTGGGTTAGTACAGAGATGGCAGGAGAGTGGCTTGGTTCAGGAAGAGACTGAAGAAGTTAGTAGCAGACAGCCGTGCCACATAGCACGTTGTAGGTCATGACATGAATTTTGGTTTTATCTTAAGCACAATGTGAATCTTGTGAGAAGTTTCCAGAAGTCATCAGGGATGAAGTGCCATAATCAGATTTGTTTTTCGAAAAAGTTGCTTTGGTTGTGTTATTTAGGGGCAGGAAAGCTTTGAGGCAATTCAGAAATAACAATAGTTTGCACTTTGGGAGGCTGAGGTGAGCAGATCACAAGGTCAGGAGTTCGAGACCAGCCTGGCCAACATAATGAAACCCCATTTCTACTAAAAATACACAAAATTAACTGGGCAAGGTGGTGGGTGCCTATAATCTCAGCTACTTGGGAGGCTGAGGCAGGAGAATTGCTTGAACCTGGGAGGCAGAGGTTGCAGTAAGCTGAAATTGCGCCATTGCACTCCAGCCAGGGTGACAGTGCAAAACTCTGTCTCAAAAAAAAAAAAAAAAAAAAAAGACAATAGTTTGGACTAGGGTTGTAGTTATGAAGATAGAAAGTAGATAAAGTATAAAGACGTATAGAAGGAAAATCTATAGAACACTGACAGTAGGAATTGAGGGAGAGAAAAGTATCTAAGAGGGATAAAGACTTTATAAAAGTAAATGGATTTCAAAATGAGATAACATTATACACCTAAAACTTTAGACTGGATTTTAGAATGGCTAAAATCCAAAGCTCTGGCATCAACTGCTGACAAAAATGTGTAGCAATAGGAACTCACATTCATTACTTGAGGAAATGCAAAATGGTACAACCACTTTGGAAGACAGGTTGGCGGTTTCTGACAAAGCTAAACATAATTTTAACATATGATCCAGGATTATACTCCTAGGTATTTTTCTAAATGAGCTAAAGAATATGTTCACACAGAAAGCTACACACTAATGTTTATAACAGCTTTTATTCTTAATTGTGAAAATCTGGAAGCAACTAAGATGTCCTTCAGTAAGTGAATGGGTAAACAAACTATAGTACATTCATAGAATATTTGGCAATAAAAAGAAATGATCTATCAAGCCACAAACAGACATGAAGTAAACATTAATGCACATTGCTAAGTGAAAGAAGCCAATCTGAAAAGGCTATATGTTCTGTAATTTCAATTACATGACATTTTAGAAGAGGCAAAGCTATCGATACAGTAAATAAATAAATAAATAAATAAATACATACATACATACATAAATAAGTGAGTGATGGGCATGGTTCAGGGTTTTGGGAAGGGATGGAGGAAGAAATAAGTGGACCATGGGGGATTTTTACAGAAGTGAAACTATTCTGAAAGATAGTAGAAGGTGAATATATGACATTGTACATTTGGCAAAAACAATAGAACTGTATATATAATACCAAGAGTAAATCCTAATGTAAACTATACACTCTGGTTAATAATAATGTATCAATATTGCTTTATAAATTATAACAAAAGTACCACATCAAAGAAAAATATTAATAATAAGATTAACAAAGTACAGAAGGAGAGGGTATACATGGAAACCTTCTGTACTTTCTGTTCAACTTTTCCCTAAACCTAAAATGTCTCTAAGAAATAAAGACTATTAAATTAAAAAAAAAAAACTTCAATTACAGGTTTTTTTAAAAAGATGACAGATGGGAATATTGTTTTCTTTTTTTTTTTTTTGAAAGAAAAAAAGAGAAGAAAGAAAGTGAGAGTGAAAGAAAGAAAAAAGAATGTAAGAGAGAAAGAGGAAGAAAAAGAGGGAGAGAGAACGGGATTCTTGTTCTATTGCCCAGGCTAGAACGC